>JAMLFY010000105.1:0-68765 GCA_030441495.1 Dalbergia oliveri
ACCCATATCTTGGCCAAGTTGATCACCAATTCGTTCTGAGAACTATGCATTTAATAGCTGATGTTTGGGCTTCTATGTTGTTTTTTGTTTTGGTCAAGCTTCTATATTGTTCAAAGGGGCCGATAGGTTGAATGGTTCACATGCTTTTGTTTGGGTCGTGAAGGGAGTTTTGGGTGAAAAATTGTTGGGTTGGTTTCGGTCCACTATTGTCGTCTATATCCGCTGTAAGGCTTCGGTTTCAAGTTAGGACCAGGTCCATAACTCTTTAACGCGAGTTATGATTACCACACAACCCTTGTAGCGAACCAAAAAAAAATTAGCCCTTGTCGACCAACAACAAGACATACGTAGCCCTCAAACTATTGTCCAAAACTAACTTTAGCATCCAAAGAAAATTAATCTCATAATAATGCCAATCAAAATATCTTAGTTGAAAGAAGTTGTAAGAAGCTGTTGGCACATAAAAAAACTGAAATTAATAGAAAATGCAAAGCATAGTGTTGAAATCTACTCCTTATGGATAGATCAAGTACCGAGTAGTTAAAGGAAATGACTATTTCAACAAATTAGTTTCGAGAGAATAAAACTGAAATTTTAATAAGATAAAGCAAATATAAAAATAAGGAAATAAAATGAAAGCTAAGAACATGAGAAAAGTATAGATAGATGGACACTATGACTTTTTCTTTCATTTGATCTAAGACGGAGGACTAAATTCATATATTGTTGATATGTATACCACGAATTTTGGTTAATTCATTTTATTCTAATTAACTCATCTTCGGATTACCTTAACCTATTTCTAGCCTCTCGAGATCAAGCAATTTTGGAGGACAACCAACCTCCTTCTTGAAGCCACTAACAATGATATTGGCAATGATTCCCCATAGCCAATATTCTAGCCACGTACTATTTTTCACTGAAAATAGTATTATATTATTATAGAAATTTAAATGTTGTCACTAATAAAGCTTAAGGGAATATTGGATGTGAAATCCTTTGCTGGTATCATTACCAATGCTCAAGATGGAGGTTGGTGACCTCCAAAGTTATATCAGATTGCTAACAAACTTTCCCATGTTCCATGCTCTCTCAATTTTAGGATTGGGAATCTACTTTAAATTCTAAAAGAGTCTTAAGATTTGCTTTCTTTCCATTTGAGCATTAAACGAGAAAACATGTTAGTAATTGCTCTTACTTGGAAAATCTGGTAAGAGTATAGGTTCCTCCAAGTGTCCGTGCAAGCGAGGTGGGGTACTTGCAAAGACACATGCTCAAGTCAGGAAACGAATGAGGTATAGAGTGGTAAAAGTGTGAGATTGTTTATACCTAGGGACGTTGAGCCACTTATATAGCTTAAATTACCCCTGTAGATAAATTGAGACATGATTTTTCTTGAATAAGGAGATTCTCATGAGACTTAGAAGATAACAAATATGCTTTGTATTAGTGAGAGATACGTCCTGGATTTATAGCGTTATAAGATTGTAGGAGATCTTGTTGGACTTAGGCCAAATTCATGAGAGATCTAGGTTGAATTGGGATCCATGGGAGGATTTCGTGCTATGTGGTTGACCTATAGGGCTCTCTCCATCTCCCCAAGGACTGGCCAAGATTCCTGGCCTATATTTCTAGTCAAGTACAACAATGTTTGTGTGAGTGGGTTTCATTAGATAGAAATCTCTAGATGACTATGTATCAAACAAATGATAGAATAAAGCAAGAATGGAAAGACATTTGCATGGTCATAAAAGTGATGTTCCAAAACACCCTCTAGATGAGAAGCGGGTAGCCCAGTTGCAACACTTCTTCTAGTTGACCTATCTGTGCACATTGAAATTTTCTAGAGATACTCAAATATAAAGATAAATGAAGACAAGAATTTAATTGTGACATGCTACAAATTCTTTTAGGAAGACAACAAACATATAAAAGGATAAGTAACTTCTAGAAATTAGACAATTTTCCTAATTGTAGGAAGCACTAGCATACACAAGTGTAATGATATTATCTTTTAGTGCTCTAGAAATTGAATCAATTGGCAGGTTTTCAACTAGTTAAATAAGGAATTGGACCTCCTTCTAGCCTAGTCAAGTGTGAAAAATTGGTTAACCGATGGCGATTTGATTGGCAGTCTACTAGTTTAGTAAAAAGGGTAAAAAAAAAAGAAAGAGAAAATAAAAGTGAAGGAAGGTGCTACCATAACCACTCTAAGAAAGTTGCTATGACGATCACAGCGCTCATGGTTTGAGGGTCATCAAGCTTGCGCCTATTGGTTCGAGGTTGATGTCTTTCTAGGAAGGAATAGGTGGTGACTTGGCTTCATGTTGCAAGAAGAAAAGGAAGAAGGAGGGAAGTTTTAGGATGGTGGCGGCTCATGTTAAGAAGGAAAGATTGTTGGATTGTTAGGGTTTTTCATTTGGGGTTATTGGGTTGGGATTTTGTATTTAGGCCTTCTTAAATTAATAACTTATATTTGAAATCCTAAACTCCTTTGTTTTGTCTATCTTTTGGTCATCCTTACGTACCTTGCTCGTTTGTTTACTTTAATGAAATTGCAATCATGTCATCAAGCTGCGGCCCTCTACTGCTATAGAGAAGTCATCGCATCACACATAGAGATCACAATGAGTCACTGAATAAATAGAGGAATAATGGCCAAGATAGAGAGAGGCGTTGAAATCCCTAATTTTGTCCCCTTTTTTGTTGGGCACAACAATATTTAGATTGAAATCAATTCTTTTCGGGACAAAAAATGAAATTCAATTATTTTTATAGTATGTATAGTCAATATATTGTTTTCAACATAAAAGGACTTTTTATGTTTTCCAAGTCATTTTTATAGGAATTGACGAACTATTTGAAGTTTCATTGATTTTCAATACCTATAATTTAGGAAAAAAAATTATATCACATAGTTAAAATTGTTGCTCATAATCATTAAAATATTTGTTTAGATTTAGGATGATATATAACTATCCATTGAAGTTTAACTCAATAGAAGTGTATAGAGTCCTTATCAATTATCCGCAATGTCGGGGATTTGGATTGTGAGAAGTTCTCTTGGTAAGAGATCGTACTGTTTACCACTTTAGGTTCCAGGAACTTAGACTTTTTTGTTTAACTTTTTATAATAATAAAAAAAAGGGATGATTCATATGAGTAAGTCAATCTAAAGAGTAAAAAGTAAACTTACTTGATAGTTCAAAAGTTAAAAATAATGTTATCTCATTCTAATAAAAATTTTAATTATTTAATATTCTTTATTTTTTAAAAAATATTTTTGACTCATGCGTGCTGTGTTTCTTTTTGAAAAAAGTTTAGTATGTATGGAGCATGTTGATTGCTAGTTGTCATATATGGACTAGACATCCCATTAAATCCAAGAGAAGTTTTAGGTAAATAAGCTTTGAAAATGAAGTTGTTTGTTGGTGTATCATTTTAAGATTCCCTATCATGGAATTGGTGGATCGTCTACTTCCCCCATGAAAAAGTATACATCACTAGAATAAGATTGTGTCTGCTTCTTTGTAGTCCTTTTTATTTCTTTAGGATCACAACTCTTTAAAAGAAAATATTAAGCAAAAAGTAGCACAAGATTCCTTTCAAGTCTGGTGGTGTGTTTATATAGTTTCTTTAGTCAAATTCAATTAACGTTCAAATTTGTGCCACAAGGCATAAACCCAACGGGGCCACTTAATTAAAGTTCCACATTAATTGACATGGATATTTCCTTATCTCCTAATTAGTCCTTACCACCTAATCAATTAATCCTAACCACTGGGGAGGGGTTGCACCATCAGAACATATAGCTAGGTTTTGTTTATTCATGTTTCTTTTACCATCCCACTAATATCTTTTTGTCACGTAGAAGATAACTAATATATATTTAATAATTATATTAAAATTTTAAATCCTATTAAATATTTGTTTTCTATGTGAAAAAAATAACTAATAAGATAGATAATACGACAAGATTTGGGATAGATAATTTTCATCAATAAAGTTTAATGATATAAAAAAAAACTTAAACAACATCTATAAATAGAAAACTGCAGAACAAAAATTGAATGTCAATTTTGTCATTAAGTCCAGATCACCAGGTTCTTGCTCACCCAACAGCACCACCAATGATTTGATTAGTCTTGACTCTCCCCTGGACCTTAACTAATTACTTCCTCCCTTATAAAATATTTATTAAATTTGGACAAATATGTGTACTAAGAAAAATAATAAATAATATGGTAATATAATATTTTTATGTAAAATAATAATATATGAACTAATATACTCTAATGGTCATTAATTATAGAGCACATTAAAAGGTTAAAAATAAAAAAGTTACACTAATGATCATTAATTACTCAAGGGTACTATTAGAATAAAAAAATATTTACTTTATTAGAATATGAAATTGACAAATATTTTAAAAAATGACTTTATCTGAAAGTTGATAAATATTAAAAGAGAGTGAGTAATTTATGAAAACAATATATTGTTCATGGGCTTTCTATAATTGAGACAAGAGGTAGATATATTTCGTCTGAGGAGATTAGAGGGAGCATGCAGGGTATATATATATATATATATATATATATATATATATATATATATAGTAGTAAATTGCTATTCATTCTTAGATTTGGAAATGAACCTTAATTTGATGACTTGGACCTGTTGTCAAAATCCATCTTTTTATTCTATACTTTTGTACTAATCAAATTATGCTATGCATTGTTGATCATCATCTTTATTTGTTTTCGCGTTGGAGAGCACAACTAATCGTTCCCGCCAGAATCACTTTGTTTAGCACGGTGAGCATGATTGCTTAACATGCAGCACAACAATTGCCAATGTCACAATTCACATAATCTCCTTTAGCTGGTGAGAAGTTTTTGCATACACCTAAAACATATTTAATATATATTTTAAGAATATTCATAACCTTTTATTTTAAATTTTTTAAAATAATTCTTAAACATTACAAATTCAAATGAATAATTGTGAATGTTCCTACAGAACACATTAATTATGCTCAATGAGTATACAATAATCTTTCCTTGCAAAGGAGGTTGGGCTAAATTTTTTTTTATCAGTTAATTAAAATAAAAAGTAAACTCTAAAGTTATTTCTTCACACATTGCTCCAAAAAACAAAAAGATAGTCTCAGACAATTTGATTATTAAAGTATTTCTTAATTTCTCAAAAGTAGAAATACAGGATAAATTAATTTCTCTTTAGCATTTTCAAAAGATTTACGAGATAAATTGATTCTTAATGATTTTTTGGTGAACCTTGGATTCACTGCTAAAAGTAGTCAATAATCCTCTTAAACATGAGTTTTATTTCTTATTATTAAGACTTCTTCATACACACTTTCAAAAATTAAACCTCTAACTAAATGCTTAATGTGTCTAAGGTAGCTACCAATTGTGCTCAATTGTGTGTTTTGATTCTTAATGACTTATAAAATAGTTCAAATTCATCTTTAATAAAAATACAAATAAAAAAAATATACCATATTCTCGATAATTCCACTTGATATTTAGTTTGAATACCAAATGCCTGTATTGCATTACTAGAAAAGCTATTCTTTCCAAAAATAGTATTATTAGGAATGAAAAAATCATTTCACGAACCACGCGTAGTGGAGAAATGATTTGTAAATATAAATTTTTATATTTTTTATTTACAATTATTGCTTGAAAAATTTTTAAAAAAATCCAAAAGTGTTTTTTTAATTTTATCATTTATACAATGTATAAAGAGGATTGTATTGGTACTTTTTGGTGTCTCCAAATTGTTAAAAAAAATTTTCAAGTCCACACACAATTCTTAGGGCTCTTTTGCCTTCCTTGTAGGAGATTAATTTTGATGATTTTAGTGTAAATATTTTTATATAATGATGTAAAGAATACATAGTCAGATATATTTTTAAAACGTAATTATCTTGAATTTATCTAGGGCTATAACTCTTTCCCCAATTAGTAAATACTAATTTCACTAAATACTTTTCAATAAAAACCAAAAACCCATGTATACGAAGATACTCATCATATCACCTTAAAAATATCCCCAAACAGCCCCTTTGCCTACCTGTCACTCAAATCCAATTCCCTTGACTCTGCTTGCTCTCTTCCAAAACTCTCCCAATAATTTTGCCCTTTTTCTTCATTTGCATATATGAAAAATATTTTTTTAAAAAAATCATTATCAATAAGGGAACAGTGGACCCGAGCCTAGGCCCACCACGGCGGCTTGGTATGAGGGGTCCATCAATGCTGCTTACAAGTTACCAGCCTCAATGCAGCTGGATGTGGTCCACGTGTACACAGCATTTTTTTTCTTGCAAGATCCCAACCGATCATTGCGTCCAGTGATGCCTTTAACTTTTGCCACGTGGTAAATCTCTATTCGGGGTTCACGCCCTCACACAACACCGCCCTGTCACGTTAACATTTTTCCTTGGTCTTTTCGCGTCGAAAAGCCGTTAATCCCGCCACCCCCATGGTTCTTTTTTTTTTTTCCTACACCCCATGGTTCTTACGTTTCACCTGCAAACAATTCTCCAGCATAAAATAAAAATCCTCAAAAAAAATCTACTTGTAATTGATTTTAAATAACTTTTGAGCTAGTAATTTTTAATAAATTAGAAATAAATTTTTTGTTAAAACTGCTAGTAATCCAACCGTGTAATATTAAATAAGTAAATATGGTTAATTTTATTTTCTACTATTTAAAAAGTTATATAAAATAAGAGATTTGATTGAATAACAGGATAAAATTCTTTTACATTGTTAGAATATCAAAATTAAACTCTTATTATAGACTAAAATGTTATAATTCATTAAAAAAATAGTTTTATATTTTTAAGTAATGAAAAGTATTTAATAAAATGATAAATATTTATCGATCAAAGTCCTTAGAAAATCTCAGTTTTGAAGGATTTTTATCTTTAATTTATCTATGCACACTATAGTGTCAAATAATGTGACACTTTGAATAAAAAATAATAATGGGACACTTGTATTTGTACGAATTTCAGTTAAATAAGATAAATTTTTGGAGACTATTTTACCATCCAAGAGCTGATAAATATCCTAAAACAATTGGAAAAAAAAAACGACTCAAAAGTCCAGGGCGTGTTTGGTTTAAATTTTCATTTTCAATTTTCATTTTCAGTTTTCCAGTTTTTAGAATTTGTGAAAAAAAAATTAAAAATTCTAAAAATTGAAATTTATAATTTTCAGAATTTTTAATTTTTCCTTCACAAATATTGAAAAATTGAAAAATAAAAATAAAAACTGAAATCTAAAACAAATCAAATAGATCCTAATTTTTTAACATTTATGAGTTTGTATCTCAATGACAACATTATACTCCTGCCCTTTTTAGAATATATGTCTATTTTTAAATAATTTTATATTTTAAAATATTTGTCATTTGGTATTTTAATAAAGTATTAATTTTTTTTCAATGTTATTCCTAATTAATTTTATATTTTCAAAGTATTTCATTTAATATTAACAATGAATATTGTATTATATTAATTAATATATAAGGATATATTAGTTAATTTATTATATTTTATTCAATTACCAATGATATTTATTATTATTCTTAATATCTGTATTTATCTTAAATTTATGAATATTGTGAAAATGAGAGAATAGTATTCTGCTGACATCATCAGTCAATTATTAGATACTTATTAAATACTAATTATCTATTTATCAAAGTAAGTAATTGGAAACCACGAAGTATAGTCAATAACGAGAGCTAGTCAAAATACATGCACCAAAGCAAAAACATGCGAATAAGGTAAATATCCTCGAGTCTTTAAAAATAAGGAATATAAGTCCCAGAATAAGTATATTTCAGAAAATCACCTATATAATTAAAAAGTGAAATAATTGAAAAAAGATGATAATAAAACAGTTGAAGTTGAAGAGGGGAAGAAAGAGTGGGAGAGAGGTCAACTTCCTGGTTTTGCTTCAACATTCCAACTCTTTGCTGCAAGCACAACTCTTACACATGCATTATCTAGAAAAACTCAATGATTTTTCTCTTTAAATTCCCATTATGCCCCTCCTTTATCCCCAAAATTCCATTAACCGCCACAAAAACTCTTCTTCCTCTCCTATAGCTCTTCTTCTTCAACACCCCACATGTGTGTATATATATATAAATGCATAGCAATACAAATCACACCAGCTTATATTCACATTGAGCCCATATCACTTTATCTGTACATAACACCCCATAGACAACCTCCCATTGGAAACTTTTGGCTTTTTATTCTTCGGAGAGTACTAAAGGTAACAAACAACTCAAGTTTCATTTGTGTTATTCAACTTTGGTTTTTGTTGTGTCTTAAAGGCGTTCAGTCATGTTTAGTTTTGTGTTTGTTCTCAATGAGGTGCTGCATCTGTATTGCTAACTGGTGTTTCCTGAACATGTTTTTATGATTGTTGTTATCGTTTCACGTTGGTTTTCTTTTTGCTTTGTACTGAATTTGATCAATGATAAGGATGGAATGTCAGAAAAGCTTTTATGTTGTTTTGTTGTGTTGTGCTGTGATGTTCCTGGGAAGGAGCATCTGGGAGGAAGCAATGTCACGCAATCAATAGGAATGGAATATTTTTAATTAGTTTAGTTGCTTTTGGCTTCTTTTTTAACCTTTTTTTGTCCTGTGATGGATTCTAAAGTTTGATTCATCTCTCTTTTACTTTTTGTTTTCTTTTCACTTTCTTCTTAGATAATTTTTTGGGTTTCTTGAATTTTCATAACAACCATGAAGTCATCAATGATTTATGATTGGTTTTAAGGCCTGTCCCTGTGAAGTGAAAATTTGAAATTGGCTCTTGATTTTGTGACTGAGGCCTCAAGGCTCAAACATTAATGTATATTGTATTCTGAATTCTTCTGCAGAGTTTTTTTTTCCTTCATGTTTTCTTATTTTGAAATTTGAAGAACTTCGATTATTTTTATGTTTTGTTCTTCTTGTCAGTTTTAGGTGACTGCTGATTATATTGTCCAAATGCCTGGGTTAGCAATGGATGAATTAGACGTGAATAGTGCAACAGAAGAACATAGTGGGAGTTATACACCCCACAAGGAAAACTTCAATCAACAAGCATCTCCAAGGAGTACATTGAGTCCAAGAAGTATTCAGAGTGACTCAATTGATCTCGCCATTGATGGTGTGGTGGACACATCCATTGAGCAATTGTATCACAATGTGTGCGAAATGCGGAGCTCCGATCAGTCGCCCTCCAGGGCTAGTTTTTTCTCATATGGTGAAGAGTCCAGGATTGATTCCGAATTGTGCCATCTTGTTGGAGATGTTTTAGGTTTGGAGATTACAAAGGAGGTGGTCACTGAGAACAAAGAGGACAGCAATGCCAATGGTAGTGGTTCAACTCCTGAGAAAGATGTTGTGTCATGTGGCACGGAGTCCACAAAGAAGGACAATAACCAATCACAAAGTCCAAGGGTCATTGAAGGATCAGCCAAGTCAACTCCCAGAAGCAGAAATAAGAGGAATGAGAAGGATAATAGAAAAGCAAATGGTCTTTACAAGATGAGGAAGCTTAGGAGCCTTGGTTTGAAGGGGATTGAGGATCCTATTGCTGCTGGTTTAGACAACCCTGACCTGGGGCCTTTCTTGCTCAAGCAAACAAGAGATATGATGTCTTCAGGTGAGAATCCTCGCAAAGCCCTTGATTTGGCTCTTAGAGCGTTGAAATCATTTGAGACTTGTGCAAATGAAGGGAAACCCAGTTTAGAGATGGTCATGTGCCTGCATGTATTGGCAACAATATACTGTAATTTAGGACAATACAATGAGGCCATTCCCATCCTTGAGCGTTCCATTGAGATTCCTGTCTTGGAGGATGGTCAAGATCATGCACTAGCTAAGTTTGCAGGGTGCATGCAATTGGGTGATACTTATGCAATGATGGGGCAGATTGAGAATTCTCTACTGTTTTATACAGCAGGCCTGGAGATTCAAGGGCAAGTATTGGGGGAAACAGACCCAAGATTCGGCGAGACGTGCCGCTATGTGGCGGAGGCGCATGTTCAGGCATTGCAGTTTGATGAGGCTGAGAAGCTTTGTCAGACTGCACTTGATATTCACAAGGGAAATAGTTCTCCTGATTCACTTGAAGAAGCAGCAGATAGGAGGCTAATGGGGCTTATCTGTGACTCAAAGGGTGATTATGAAGCCGCACTTGAGCACTATGTTTTGGCAAGCATGGCCATGTCAGCAAATGGCCAAGAAGTAGATGTCGCTGCTGTTGATTGCAGCATTGGTGATGCATATCTTTCATTGGCTCGCTATGATGAGGCAGTGTTCTCTTATCAGAAAGCACTCACTGTGTTTAAATCAACCAAAGGAGAGAACCATCCAACAGTTGCTTCAGTCTATGTCCGGTTAGCTGATTTGTACAACAAGATAGGGAAGTTCAAGGAATCGAAGTCTTACTGTGAAAATGCATTGAGAATTTTTGGGAAGATCAAACCCGGGGTACCCTCAGAAGAGATTGCTAGTGGTTTAATAGATGTTGCTGCCATATATCAATCAATGAACGATTTGGAGAAGGGTTTGAAGCTGCTCAAAAAGGCCTTGAAGATATATGGCAATGCACCTGGTCAACAAAGTACTGTTGCAGGAATTGAGGCCCAAATGGGGGTCATGTATTACATGCTAGGGAACTATTCTGATTCTTATAACATCTTCAAAAGTGCCATTGCCAAGTTCCGTACCAGTGGAGAGAAGAAATCAGCTTTGTTTGGGATTGCTTTGAACCAAATGGGACTTGCATGTGTGCAGCGTTATGCTATAAATGAGGCAGCAGATTTGTTTGAAGAGGCTAGGACTATATTGGAAAAAGAGTATGGTCCATATCATCCAGACACCTTAGGAGTCTATAGCAATCTAGCAGGAACCTATGATGCAATGGGCAGGTACATCTTCATTGTCCCCAAACTTTGTTTAATCATTTTTGTTCTAGTTTGAAAGTATTAAGCTTCCAAGAGCATTGTGATATGTAAGAAATTACTTGAACATTCTATATATATAGACATAGTACTAACCATAATATATAAATCTGTGTAAGTACTGAGATACACATGTATTGAGATAAAAAAAAAAGTTTTGTGTATATTTATGTGAGAGAAATGTTATATTTGGTGTTGGAAAGTTATGCAAACGCCAATTCCAGATGCCAAACGGGATGTAATTGTTATGCTATTTGTCACTACTACTGTATGCAGTAGAAGAATACTCATAATTTTCAGGCTTTAATTACTAATACATTTCATTATTTCTAATGCTTTTGCAGAGTGGATGATGCTATTGAAATTTTGGAATATGTGGTTGGCATGAGAGAGGAGAAGCTTGGAACAGCAAATCCTGATGTGGATGATGAGAAGCGTAGGTTGGCAGAGTTGTTAAAAGAAGCAGGAAGGGCTCGGAACAGGAAAGCAAGAAGATCACTGGAAACTCTTCTTGATGCTAACTCTCACCTCATAAAAGACAATAGCATTAAGGTTCTATAAAATCCGGGGTTTGTATATAAGACAATGTTGAGATTACCTGGTTTGCTTTATTTTGATCATTGTTTGCAGATTTGGCCACAAAAAAAATAACAAATAACAAAGTGGAAATAGGTTCCACTTAAAATTTGTTCATTGCTCAATGGATGTTTCACAGGAGTCACCTTTGTATTTCTATTTTCAATAGCGCACAGGAAATTTATATGTAACTCATATTCTTCTTTGTATAATTGACATTATAAATGGTGGAAATTCAATTTTCTATGTAAAGAAATGAGATGGTGAAACTTTATTTTCTCTGCTGGTGTGGTACACCTAATGGCATAGTAGAAAGTTCAGTTGCTTCTATCCGTGCATTTGAGATGCAACCATATATTTTATATTAGTTTCCTTGTCATTGTCAAGGATTTTTTATGAATGTGACAACCATAAACATGACACTGCAGACTGCAAGGTAGTTGTTGTAAGTGCATCATAGTTGTTGTAAGTACCAGTAGTATATAACTTTGACTGAAGTATTAATGCTTGTCTTGCATTCTTTCAAAGAAATAGGTATTTTCTTGCAGTTTAGCCATTACATTTACCGGACAATTGACATTTCCAAATCGCAAGTTACATTTGATTTGCAATGACATAAATTATAATATATGCTTTACTCATTTGCACAACTTCCCAATTGTTAAAATAAAAAAAAACCTTAAGTCTTGTTTATTGAAATAACAACTTCAAAACCACATAATATGTGGTAACTCTATCTCAATATGGAGTGCTCAGAAACATGCCTGCCCAATTGGAACTGGTGGGTCAGATAAGGAGCCATAGAGAATGTGTTTAGCAATCCATTGGTTTGCTGCTTGAGAGTAGTGTATGCCATCCCAGCTAATATGTTGATTAGGATTTTTACATGGATTGCCATAAACTGTTCCATTTACTATGGCTGTCTTACCACAATTTATGTGGTAACCATAGTAACTGCCACAACAGAACTCCAACGGACTGACAAAACCTGCCACAAAGCAAGCATGAAAAGTTAAAAATGCACATGCTAAATTGAAGATAACCAAAACACTGCATTCCAGTCAATTATCTTTCTGGTGACTTGAAGTTGAAGACCACCTTGGCTTTTTGCATTGCTGATTAGTTGATATTTGGCTGAGTACACATCAACATATGTAAATTTGGCTAGAGGGAGCTTTTTCCTCAGCTGAACCACTTGGTCCTTGAGCTGCCTGTTAAATTCTTGAGCAAGCTTATTCTGAGGTATGACACAGCCATTTGCATCAATGTTACCTTTCTTGGGCTCATAATAAATGTAACTGTATGGCAAGCACCCAAGTGGACCTGTGTTGTGAATCCAGAACACTCTTGCCCCTTCTTTGTACAGTTGCTAAAAACATAGGCATTACAAGTTTTCAGCCCTCATTCAAATTGGTATCTGATAATGCAAACAAGGGCTTTTTGTGGTTTCTTTTTCTTACCTGCACTGCTTGGGAGAACTGGCTCAAGATATCAGGGATTGAACTTATAACTTGTTCCACTGAACCATGCTGAAGACCAAAGCCAAGATCATTTTGTCCAATATCAAAGGTGTATATGGCCCTGGAGAATTCTTCAGGTCTTGGAAGACCACTTTTAAGAGGTGGTTCTGTCCCTGGAACATTAAAACAAGTGTCACTATCATCAGGAAACACCATGACACTGCTTTTTCAAAAGAGGGGTTCTCAAGGATGCCATCAATTGTAGCACTTTATGAAATTGTGATTCTGCTTCAGGATGTTCGCAATCAAGGACAGATCTACTGATATAAAAATGGAGGCTCAAGCCCCAACCAAAATTTGAGAAATTTTTCAGAAGGGTATAGATACTTTGCCCCCATTATGTTATTTTGATATTATACTAGGATAAAAATTAAATGAAATTTCATCTTATATATTATCTTTGCCCCATTATTGAAATTTTCTGGATCTGTCACTATTCACAATTCCAAATTGTTGGAGACAATTACTTTGCACTCCCACTTAGTGAGAAAAAGGCTTTGTTGTTGTTGCTGTTGTTATATGCTTCTAGAACACTGACAAAGTAACAAAGTTGTTGTTGTTGTTAACATGAAGATAATGGCTATAGGGAAGAGAAACCAACTGTTTTCAGAGAGCTGATTGAAGAGAATCTTGGTATGAGACTTGAACTGTATGAACTGAGAAACTTGAACCCCAAGATCGAATGGACTAAAACCACCTGGACGAATTGAGGAGCCTCCTGTTGCAAAGTTTGCACCATGCCTATAATTGGACCCAACTGAGTTCAAATATGAACTTAAGTATGGCAGTTTCAATTCTTCAGCTGCATATATCCACACAAAATAATAAACAAATTAAAAAGGATATAATATAACATCATAAGAAATGCATTAAAATATCCAACAACCATCTACCAAGTCCAATAAGAAAGTGAGTAACAGAAAGGGCCAGAATGACCCCATTAAAGATTAGTGTGAAAAAATGCACATTTGATTGATGCACACAAAAAATAAAGCTCAACCAAAAGTAATAATGGTCTTATATCTAAGACTGACTTATGAAATCTATGATGAGGCGGCCATCAGAAGCCCTTCCTGAGAGGATGCCAAAATAGCTTTCACCATTGGGAGGCAGCACATTTGCGAATGCTGCAGATATGCCTCCAGTGTCTGAATTTGAGTCCCCAAAGTTGTATATTGCAGGGTACCAACACTTGCTAGGGCCATTATTCCCACCAAAGGCTTGAATGAATGAGCATGCTACACAAAGAGTGAGACACACATGTGCATGAATCAGCCTCCTAGAACTCATGGTTGAGGTACCACTTTAACAGTCACTAAATTATTTTTGGTTAACAAAGGTTGTATCTTAATGAAGGTGGTCTTCTCCTCTGCCGCTGGATACTGAGCACAGTAAGCGGCTTCCTCAAACTCCAAGGAGGCAGGGATCATATCATGCTAAAGAACATGTTTATATCACCGACATTTTTTACCCCAATTAAATTTTTTTTTGAGCCCAACTAGAACGAGTGAATGACTAATCCCTCAAAACTTACCATCACAAAGTCGAGTTTTATTTCTACTTAGAATATAATAGTGTTATTTGTATTTTTAAACTGTAAGATAACATATCGATATCGTGTTTAATATCTCATTTATATTTAGACATAAATTTATTTAAATAGATGATATAATTAACCGCGTTGACACTTTATAACCAGGATTATCATTTCTACTTGGAACAGTAGACCCTTTTCATTCCCACTATTAGAAATTGAAGCTGACTAGATGTGTAGGGAGCTATCTAACTTTCACGTAGGCCCAAATGTACTGTTACGTGAAAACAAAAGATTTACTTAACACACGTCACTCTATATTTGTATCTTTTTGACCAGCGAATCTCAGAGGTCAACTTCTATTTCTCTTTCTTTATCTTTGATCCCTCTCGTTTTCTCACAGCATCTTTTCTAAAATGGCGGGCCTAAATTCACGGAGAAAATACCACGAAATAAACGGGAAATTTTTTTTTATAATGATGTATGAGTGTGTATAAGAATGAAATAGGGTTATGGAAAAATTTAGATTAAAATGGTATTTTTTACACGTAAATCGCTTATTAGCATTTTATCACATATAAAAATACTACTGATCATGGTCACTGTTTCAACGCCTTTGAATCGCAAACCAGCGATTTGTAAAGAAAAATACATTATTTATAAGAATCTCTGTGACAAGTGTAGGTGCAGGCGGACAGTTGGCCTTTCACTCACAACGCTATATAGTGATTTGTGTTTTTACACACAAATCGTGACAATACTATTTAGTGAAAAATACTAATTTTTAATTAATGATGGTAAATCACTAGGATAATGATTTATATAAAAAAAATCTCATATTTCTCTTAAACACCCAAAATTTTAATAACACACTTAAATCACCATCCTTTATCCATATCCAAAATAATGACCCGAAATAAAGTATGCGAGCATGCAAGAATAGATAAAAAAAAAAAAAAGGTGATTTGGTTTTTCACGAAAATAATGTCAGAGAAATTAATTCCCAAGAAAAATATCTTAATTCCCCATGATTAAAATTATAGAGTAAATTAGTCACTTCTTCATGTCTCAATGGATTTATTTTTTATTTATATATTTCTTAGGATTCGATTTCATTTATTTTTATAAATCATTAAGGATCAATTTATACTATTTTAATTATGAGGAATTAAAAAGATATTTCTTTTCTTTAAGAACCAATTTGTTCAATATTATTTCTATTGAGGATCAAATTGAGGATTTAATACCACAAGAGCATATGCAATATTCGAATGCTTCATTAAAAAAATATACTTGAAAATATAAAAGGTAGCTATACTATGCTAAATTCAATTCTTAAATACACTCGAGATACGTAAGGGCAATTTTTTTCAGTATATAAACTTGGATATTTGGCATTGGTGGGTTGATAAATGTTCACATGTTTCCGTAGAATCAAGTGGATTATACTCGTACTGAATAGTAAAAATATATTTTAATTAAAATTTATCTTTATTTTATATTGTTATCTAAATATTAATCTATTATTTATTATTAACATTTTGTTATTTTTTATAATTTTTTATAATATTCGCTCACTTGACAGATGAAAAATTAACTTTTGAAGATGCAATCAGGAGTCTAAGCAAATATGATTTTCAATAGTGTTCTTTATTTTTTTTTTTGGATATAGTCAATAGTGTTCTTTATTATACACATACATCTCGATAATGAATTTAGAATCTTATATTTAAGGATCGAATCACTTCTACTCGAACCAATACGAACCTTATAAGTGGTGTTAACATAGATACAAGAACATTCAGATATTTCTCTGCTGGGTTTATACCGAAGTTGCACACTTTATCTGCCTTTAATTAATTCCATTTCAAGGACACCCACTACTCCACTAGTCTTACATTTCATGTGCATGTTCAACCATTACATTAAATGCAATTGCACGACTACCCTATGTAATAGTGTGCAATATGGACTTTTGTCTATGAGAAAAGCAAAGTCAACCATCCAACGTTCCATGTGACCATTAAACATTACTCGTTTTCTTCACATAGTAAAATTTAAAGAGAATTTCCATTTACTCCTACAGTCCTACTCTATTATTTTGTTGTCATAAGTAGAAGTTAATGACTGAATCACGGGTGAGTCGAGCCCAGCTAATATTAGTTTTAGTCTTAACTTTGTGACATATCTTAAATTCCAGAACTTAAAAACAAAACAATTTTTTCTTCTTTAATTATGGCATCACATGTTCACGGATGATAAATGACTTACCAATGAACGTTCAAACGCGAGATTTTCTATGAATGCCGTTTGATTCTGTGAGTTTACACAATTGCTTTAACTTCAAGCTTTGCACAAATTATCTGCCCAATCTTTTAGTGTTTAATAATGGATTTAATGTTTTATTAATTCTTTTAAATTGTTGATGCCTAAGGGTCCATCATGCTTGCTTTCTGTTTTGATAGCCAAAGATTTTCTGACATACTGAAACATTCTAAGAGCATATTTGGTATGAAAATAAAAAAATGATGAATAATTTTATATGAATAAATTTTATATATAAATTTATATATAAAATCATTCCTCTTATGTTATCTGATACCAAATATCTTTAGAAATGATGTGAACACATCCCTACAAAAAGAGTATTTGATATGGGGATAAAAATGATGTTAAAAAAATTCATTAATGAGCTCCCAATATAAAAATATATATGTAACTTATCAATAAAATTTTTTATTTTGTCTTTTAATCTCATACTAAACATAATTCAAAAGGTATATTTGATTGAAAGATAAAAATAAAAGGAAAATTCTCATTGACCAGTTCCATGAAAAATTTCCCTCAATCCATTTTTACGGGAGACAAAAAAAAAAAAAATCATCCCACTGTGAGGGTTATGAGCAAAAAGCCAATAAGACGTGAGCTAACCCATTAAGTGCGACACGTTACACCAAAATTTCACTTTCCAATCTCAGATGCAGACAAGAAAACAATATTTTGAGAAATCATCGCTGATGGACAGAGAATCTATCCTCACTGTGGATGAATTTACCATATAATTTGTTTCGGTACATTTATAATTTAATTAAGATTAAAATTTTAAGTTAGTTCTCATATTTATAATGAGAATAAATTAATTTTTTAGATTTAAAAAATTTTATATTAGTTCTTCAAATTTTATAAAAAGAAATAAATTAGTTCTTTATAAAATTATTATATAAATTATATTATGTTAACTTACTTATGATATTATTAACTTATTTATATGTATTGTTAACTTTTATTATGAATTATACCGTCTCATTTCTTTAAATGAAGTTATTTAGATATTTTTTCATTCACTACTTTATTAGAAGAAAGATTTTAATTTTAAGTTACATTTGTTCATAAGAGAAATAAATGAGAGTTATAATTCACTTAAAATTAATAATATACAAATGTTAACAGAATATATAAATATTTCTATTAATAGTTTAGATAATAATTTAAAAAGATTAACTTATTCTCTTTTATAAAATTTAAAAAATTAATATAAATTTTTTTAAATATAAAAAATTAATTTATTCTCTATTATAAACTTAAATAACTTATTTGAGATTTTAGTATTTAATTAATTTCTTAAAGGCTATCGCAAACCTCATGAATTCCTTCATTCATTTGCAAATTACTAATTCGTGCATTTTATATTCTCAGTACCTGAAGCTTGATCACTCATTGAAATTTGAAATGTTGTTTATGGACTGTTCCTCCTCTTTCTTTGACGATAAGACATCTCAAAATTCACAGCTTCAGAGTGAAGGATAAGATTCCATAATTGGCAGTGGCGTGTCAGAGGCAAACCATCAATAATGCTTATGAAATGTATTGAATATTATATTGATATATTTTTATTTATTATTAAATAAAATATATAATTTAAATTAGATGAGATTTATATCTCATTTAAAAATAAATAAAAATATATTAATATAATATTTTATATATTATAAGTATAAATAATATTTTTTAATAAATTACTCTCTCTGCTTCATTGCATGCTTCTATCAATTTTTAATTTTCTTTATTTCAGAACATATGTAAGTATTAATTATTTTTATTAAATTTATTCTTAATATAAGTAATTATATTAATTATATATATTAACAGAAATATGTTTATTTTAATGAGTAATCCAGTCTAATTATAACATTTTTAATTATTATTAAGATTCATTTATTGTATATATATATATATATATATACTCGTGACCAAATTTTAGATGTTGTAGTGTAATCCAAAAATGTGACACACTTAACTGTTCCTTTGAACAGCTATGTCCATATTAAAACATAGAAACAATAGATTACCGAAAAAAAAGAAAAAAAAGAGAAACAAGCGTTCAACTTAGATTATCTAGAGATATAGTTGAGTGTCAAAAGAAAATCGAATGAGAGAAGTGATTAAATGTAAAGAAAGAAGGAGTAAATTTTAATCGCTTGATCTTATTTAAATAACTACGTGATATATTTAGTAATAGTGTAACTATTAATTAATTTTTATTTTTAACTATTCATATATAATTATATGGTTCAAACTTATTACTCTTTTTTATATTAAATCATTTGTCTCACTTGAAATTTAGGAGGTTATAATCAGAGAAATTGAAATGCCCAAGGCTTGCAGGAAACTTCACGAAATAATGGCTAATGTTTTGGCAAATATGCAGGAGTAACATTAGGTGTTGGTGTTGGTGTTATTGTTTTGCTTTTCACATTGTTATTTTCCAAGTGTGATCAGTGAAAGAAATTCTTACATATTCTTGAAATATATTTAATACATACTCTATAAACATCCACAATTATTTTTTTTATATAACTTATAAATATTAAACTAAAATGAATGATAGTAATTGTTCTTAGAGGACAAATTAACTATGCTACTAAGAGTATGAATAATTTCTTGGTCCCATGGTATTATTTCTTGTTGTTTTACATGTGTGTGTAGTTTCTCAATCAGTGTATAAAACAAAAAAAAAAAAAAAAGATAAAAAGAAGATAAGGGAAGGTAGTTGTAAGTTGTAATAGACACTGGGTGTAGTGCCTTGGGTGATGTCAGCCTGTGAAGCAACGCAGATATTATGGTCAAGAGTACCATCTAATCCATTGCTACTGTGGCATACAATCCTGTAAGTGCTAGAAGGGAAGTTACTCTTAATGAAAATTATACACATTTACATTAACACTGTTTGACAAGTCATTAAATAACACCTTGAATTCTAACAATCAAATGTAACTTGTTGCTATGTGTACTCGAGGTAAAGAGTTGTACCAAATAGTGCTTAGGACTAGAACATAAACGCCATTTATTCCTTTTCATACCATTACTTAGGTGGTTTTTGGGGATTCTGAAGTTATTGATGGCAAAATCTTTTCCCTACATGGTGATATTCATTAGGGTGTATGATCAGTCTCAAGCTTTAAAGTCAGACTCTCTCCCTTATTTATGTGATTAAGGGGTGAGAAGAGTTTATAGTATGTTTTGAGTTTAATTTTTGAATGAATAAAGAAAAAGAAAACAGTTCTACTATAAAACTTTTAAATCTTACACCATGTATTTCCTCTCTTTTCCTTCCCTTCTAAAATCCAAACTCACAAACATACTCTAAGAAATGTTTACCTTTATTTGAGTTGGTCCACAAATCCTGCAGTTCAAAGCTTGAAGAGAAACGGAACATGGATAGAGACCAATCGCTCATCCTAGTGGTCCACAAGTTTTCCTATCTCAAGCTTGAAGGGTGAAGGGACATGAGATGAGAGACAACTTGTTTGGTCCCAAGCTGATCCATAACCTTTATTAGAAAAATAATTCATATTGGGCACATACTTTATGAAATATGTGCAATTTTCATTTATTGATTTTTCAATGCATCAAATTTCCACTGATTTTCAATAAAACACTTAAAGTTGGATGGAGAGAGTACTTTCTTAGCGCTATAAAGAATTCCTAATAGATAGTAACCTTATTCAATGTCAATAACTTCATTTATTTTTTTATTGTGATGGTAACCTTTTCACCAGCACTAATTTCCCACATATCATGGATGTCCAATCGCTCCCTTTTGTTTCTTGATCTTGTTCACTAGGAAGGGTCGGTAATCACTAAAGCAACTTGATAATCAATAATGCTCATTATGGCAATAATGCTCATTATGGCAAAAAAAAAAAAACTTGATAATCAATAATGCTGATTAAATTACATCTAACATCATTTTGGCCACTATGGCAATATGTATACAAGGCATTTGAAACTCATCAGGGTTTTCTAGTATATGATTATTTTTCCGCCCACTTCTTATCATATTCTAGTACAAGGCCCAGAGAAATCATATATAGTCATGCAATAGTTAAACGAAGATGAACTAGTTAACTGATAAAGTTCACATAGAAAAGTTTATTTGTCAAGAAGATGAAAGGAATGTGAATCCATGGAAAGGAGAGTTCACTCTCATGATGGGTGATCCGGCCTTGCATCTGGTCTTGAGATGGCTCTAAAGTATCATCATTAATTCAAGGTGACAAATAACCTAGTATTACATATTTTTGCAACAAAACAGGTTGAGTTTGTGTTGCAAAAATTCAGCAGCTGTGACTATCAATTTATGTTGCACAAATTACTATATTCTGCTTGCTTTTAGGTTTTGTACACTTTTTATGCTGGAACATACTTCATTCATCAAAAGGTAAAAACTCAAAAACCAATTATAGTTTTTAATGTAAATCCTTGATGAGGAGTAAGATTGCTTGTAAAAGAAATTTAGATAATTGGGAGTGGGAGGAGACAGTGGACCCCACCTAGCAGGACAAAGTTGTTGTTGGGAGGAGATACTTCTACCCGTAGGCAGAGCATACAGTCCAAAAGTACTGAGTTTCTGGTCCCCAAAAGCTGAAAGTAACTGGGAATGTAGAACTTAAACACTTGCACATGGCAACCAATAATCAAAAGATTTAAGCTTTGGTATGCCAGAACTCAGGGGTGGAAACCTCACATAAAAAGCTATGAGCTTTTGCCAGCTGAAATGTATGTTTGCCTCCCTGATTTTATTAACTATAAACACAGATTTTAAATTGGATGGACAACTCTGATTTGATACAACAGAATGGAGTAGAGCAATCAACAAAAAGGACAGCACTGACTTAAAAATAAGCATCAAATTTTATCCAACTAGGAACATTGATGGTCAATTCTCCTTTTCTGGATATTTTAATTCTCTTTTGATCATTTAGGGTAATTTCATTTACAAAAACAAAAACAACACAAGCGACTTCTATGTTGAGAGGGGTTTTGTGTGTTTTTTTTTCCTTTGTAAGTAGCATTTTCTTTCATTTATATGAATACGGGGTAAATGTTGGGATTGACTTCCAAAATTAACATGAGTTTAATTCTCTTTTGATCATTTCTGGATATTTTAATTCTCTTTTGATCATTTAGGGTAATTTCATTTACAAAGACAAAAACTACACAAGCGACTCCTATGTTGAGAGGGATTTTGTGTGTTTTTCTTTTTACTTTGTAAGTAGCATTTTCTTTCATTTATATGGATACCCGGGTAATGTTGGGATTGACTTCCAAAGTTAACATGAGTTTTGATAACAAAACATGCAATATGAATGATGCAAGTTTTGAATATGATATAATATTGTCTATATAGCATGTGCAATCAATGTGATTGACATAGGTTCACATGTAGGTATGGTTGGAACTTCCAATAACTACATAATCTTGACCTGATGTGGTCATAACTCCAGAGCATTATTTGATCTTGTTAAGCATTTGCCTTGAACCCTGAAATAACCAATCCACCAGTAACTCTTTATATTGACAGAATGAATATGAAAGTAAGCTACTGAATGAAAAGGCACTTATAAACCCCATTTCTCTAATTATTGGCTTTCACATGCTATGGGCGAGTGCTGGTGTCTGGCACCCTCACCACATAGGTACACAGTCATTTCAAAGTCAATGGAAAATTGATAGCCAATGGAGGAAAACCAAAATAAAATAACAGGATCACAATCTTTTTCTTCTTCCTACTCCTGAACATTCAGGATAATATTAAAAAACCATTTCCAATAGTGAAAGTATCTGTAGTCGTATGATACTCTATGGTTTTCATGATTTTGAAGTGCAACATAGATTAGATTCACTACCATTACTAACGATCATTAACATAGGAGAATTTTACTATAGAAGAAATATGCCTGATTCAGAGTTAAGTTCTGATGGCATTAGAGAGTTTCCGCAACTGATACAGAACTGGCAAGTGCATGCAATAATTGGAATGGTGACAGCATGCAAGTACCAAAGTGAAAAAAATTCAAATCTTAAGGTTTGAATAAATGTGAAGCTGCTACATTTGTTAGGAGGGACATTGACCCAAAATAGCTATATTGAATATATTTCCTTCTATATGTAAACAACGAATAAGAGAATATGCATTTTTCTGAAAAAAGAAACAGAAAATTATGAGGGGATGTTAAGGCATACTGAAAATTTGATTCCAGCAGTAATAATGGGTTTACCCTTTTGTGCTCATTTTGACGGATTTCAATTATTGTTTCCTATTCATATGTAGTGGCAGAAATTGATGTTCAAGCACAGCCTTATTGATACATGGGCTGCTTATGTAATTGCCGAGAACTCCAAGTGCTGTTTGCAGGTGAACTCGGAAAAATGATTGTTGGGAGCCTCTCACTTTCCTCAAGATGAGGAAAATCTATTGTGTAATGAAGGCCGCGGCTTTCATGCCTAGAAAGGGCACTGCTGACTACCAGCTTAGCACAACAAAACAGGTTTCTCATTTCACAGGTCTCAGTTCCCACCATTCTTGGCTTCCATCCATGTTGAAATAAGTACTCCTCCCATTTAGCTTCTAGTATACCAATTTTTTGCTCTGCAGTTTCTAGTCTCATCGTGGACCGAACAATTCCCACGTAGTTCCACATGATAGACTGCAGTTCTTTCCTCAATTTCCTTGTCATTGATGAAATTTTGTCTCTACGTCAATTCGAAGGGATAAAGGCACAAGAGGTCTAACCCAAAACTTTGAAGCAGTCAGATCAAGGCTAGAGCTCTGCATTAGATCAACCGAGGGCTGGACAGCTCTTTGTGCGAAAACCAGTGCCTCAAGCAATGAGTTGCTAGCAAGTCTGTTTGCTCCATGCAAACCTGTGCATGCTACCTCACCAGCAACATACAGACCCTTTACATTTGTCTCTCCTTGGAGCCCGGCACGAACTCCTCCACATATGTAATGAGCAGCTGGAACAACTGGGATTGCATGACGAGTTATGTCCAAACCATACTGGAGACACATAGAAGCAATATTGGGAAAGTGGGAGAGAACTTCCTCCTTGGGCTTGTGACTTATATCAAGGAGCACATACTTCTCCATTTTTAAGTTGATCATCAATACTTCTCGCTACAACATCCCTTGGAGCAAGCTCTGCCCTCTCATCATACAAGGGCATGAACCTTTCCATGCCTAGATTATAAAGGATGCCCCCATCACCCCTGACAGCTTCAGATATCAGAAATGCATTTTCCCTAGGCTTGGTTGGTTTAATAGGAAGACCTTCATCAGCTAAGGCAGTTGGGTGGAATTGCACAAACCTGGCCAATCATGATTTTGTAAAATTACACTAAGAACACAATAATATACACTACACTTGACTAAAAATACACATGGTTGAAGTATGCAGCTTATAATTGAACATAGTCCATCACATATTAACTTCTAAGATTTAGATATTATACTTTGCCAATTTACTTTTTTAAAAAGATGAAATTGTTTTGCTCAATGCTACGGATTAAGTTTGCATAATTCTGCACTGAAATGCAACTAAATATATAATGATAGTTCTTATATCTTCCAAAATACTGCAAGACCACAGACATCGTTAACCAGAGGCAATTTTTGTTTAATGAGTACAACTGGTATGCAAAATTCATCAAACAGTAAACAACTGCAGTTCTGAAATAATCTACTCACTCCATGTTGGAAATCACAGCTTGAGCTCGGTGTGCCATGGCAATTCCATCTCCTGTGGCCACCTTTGATTATAAAAGAAGCAAGTGAAATTAATACAAATAAGACTAGCCATATAATTCAGGTTATGCAGCATAAGCAGGTCAACATATTAAGTGCGTAATCAGAATGAGATGGTTCATTACAGTACTATCAACACTACAAAGAGCAAATTAAATCACTTAATGGCTCAACAATTTTAGCTTCAGTTAGACTGCATTGATCAATGATTTTTATTTATGCTCTAATCATTGCATTACTAAATTTATATAGTATATCATCCAAGTAAATTAGTGACATGTTGTGATCAAACAAGCAACAATAATGACTAATTTACTTTTAATTTTTTTTATTCAAGCCAAACCTATGCTACCATCAGTAATTTCAGATATTGTAATAAAACTGTAATATAACATTTTCCATAATGTTTTATGATATTAAATACTTAAAATAGAAAACTGAACCAAGAAGCAGAACAGGAAAGAGAATTCAAGCTGTGGAGAGAGAGGCTACCAGAGGATTCGTAGTTTTAGGATAAATATGTCCAGCTCCACCAGATGCAAGTAAAGTCACCTTTGAAAGAAATCTTACCACCTAACAGCTAAAAAGTTGAAATTTTAGAAAATATATTCAATGTTGGCAGTAATTGCCTTTTCAAACAAACATAGATAATTGCTTTTCCCACCTCTAGGTTTTCAGTATTCAGAGTGTCAACACCAAGACAGATTATTTCAGATCCATCCTGAAACACCAGTGGCATGTTTTAGTTAGAGAATGTATCGAGACATTCAAAGTGCTCTGAGGCAAAATTTGTATAGCAGCAATTTCAAAAGAACAAAGCCGTGAAAACTAAATTTTAAAACTTTCAAATGTTTGACACATAACAGCACACTTGTATGATATCAGCACCACATATGCTACAAATCTATAGCATACCAAAAGTAAAGAAAAAATATTTCCAGGGACAACAAACCTGACAAGTGAGAAGATCAATAGCAAAATGGTGTTCAAACACAAAAATATTAGGATTATTAACAACTGCCTTCAGCAGAGCCCGCTCAATCTCTTTTCCAGTCATATCAGCTGCATGAACAATTCGACAATGTGAATGACCCCCCTCCCTCACTAGGTGCAAGTTACCATCTTCCCCATGATCAAATGATGCTCCCATAGCAATTAGTTCTTTCACTCTGTCTGTCCTTCAGTACAAACTACCTGGAAGAAAGGTCAAAGTTAATGCATTGCTCAACGTAGTATTCAAAGAAACTAGTAATTCATTCCTTATCTATTATCTAAGGGTATATGGCCACTTCTTGCATATGCAAAATAATCATTTCCTATGAATTAAAACAGAATTCCACTCAGTTTCATAAACTAATGGTTCACTGCATTTTCTAGCTTAGCTGTTGCAAAAGGGAATGACGTGCTTAAGTTGCATTTTAAATTGAAAATACGGAGCTTACACAAGTTCATATGTACAGAACATTACTGTTAGCAAATAGAAACAATGACATAAAAAACACGAACATTCAGATCATAAAATAACTTGAATAAAAGAACCACTTTTCTGCATCCCATGGCATTTTCAGATGTATTTGGTCTAATGCTCCAGAGCACAGACTAGGTACAAAGAACGATTTACAGGTAAACTTAACAGGTTTAGAACATACTCGGACGGTCTCCTCGTCACAAAGATAAGCCCCAGCCACAATGGTGTCCTTCATGTGACTCTCCACGGAATCAGAAGGGGATAGCACAGCACTAACACCACCTTGAGCATAATTAGTGTTGCATTCATGAGACTCAGCCTTTGTGATCACTGCAACAGAACCATATTTTGCAACTTCAAGCGCATAGCAAAGGCCAGCAATTCCACTCCCAATGACGGCAAAGTCAAAGTATTTTGTAGAACCATCTTTTTTGCATGAGGAAATAACTTTGCAGAGTTTATGATTCTTTTGAATTGGAGATACAGAAACCTCAGATCTGCATATCTGCAAGACTTTGGATACCCCTTGTGACCTAAAATTTTGCACCCCAAAACAATTGAAAATCATCTAGTAAGAAGAATAAACCAGAAAGTGAAGATCAATTTCCATTCAGTATTTCTGATCATGTTTTTTGAAGTTACTTCTAGAAACTTTGGTATAAATAGGCAATTGATGTATAATAATACAACTGTTTTCATTAGAGATATAGAGATTTATAGCTAGACCCCAAATTTATTTGCTTCAAACAATGTGAGTAATAACTGGGCAAGTGCTACAAACATTATATGTTTCAGATATTAAAAATTTAAACCAAAATGAAAAATCATACAATTTTGTGAAACAATTCTAGACTACATTTTTTAGGCATTTATCACAGCAAGAAATGAGATCACTACTGAGGAATAATATGAGTCCAGGATCACAATCTGCTAAAATACCATGACAATACTATATGTAGAAGCTTTAACTGCAATAAAATAAATATAATTTGTGCAAACAAGTAAAATTTCATTCAACAATAATGCTGGAGAGGCAAACAAGAATTCCATTTTAGAAATCAAAACAGATAGTGAATATGAAATGACTATTATTATGATTCTTAGATGTGAAATAACTATTACCAAGAGAGCTCTTTATGCATGATTCTCTTGATAGGCACATCAGAAACCCAAGCACTCCTTCTACAGCTTTGTCCCTTGCAGCCAGTCAATCCATAATGCAGTTTGCCACTCCCAGCAGGTATACAAGTTGCCATTGCAATGCCTCTGTACAAAAAGCAGAAAAAGACTTAATGAAAGAAAAACTTCAAATAAGGAATTTCACTTTGAGCATTCCATGCATTTGCTGCCACAATCAGTCAACAAATGAACATCTTCCATGTAGAGAGGCAAATGTGGATCAAATGAAGCAATGAAGCAATAGCAAAACCTGGAAAAAGCCAGTGAATAACAAATTTGACAAAGGCACAGAACACAAAGATCTTGGACATTCTAAACCACTGTAAACAGTTTTCCATTGTGGAAATAGTTAACGACAACCATGAGCAGGTGAACTATGCATAACCAAAATCTTGTTTAATAGATGAAAGCTTGAAGATTCAAGTAAAATATAGCCAAATAAATTGAAAATCAAACCAAAAAATCCCATCTTCCCTCCCCAGATAGTGGAGGTCTAAGAAGAAGAGGATACATCAAAGAACTAAGAAAATTCAATTCTTCAAATTATAACTCAAACTTCAGAAGCAACATATACCAAAGAACAAGTTGTTGTTGTTCAAAACTTCAAATACAGAAGATGGGCTTGAAAGAGTAAGACACATTAAAGAGTGAAATAGAAGTTTAAGCTTAAAAGTAAGGGAAGGGTTGGAATGGAAACAGTTGAACAAGCCAAAACAAACTTAATGACCAACCAACCAACCAAGCGCACACACAACACAAGACACAACCTTTAGGATTGAAAACCAACACATATTTTGTGTTACACATAGATTTATGTGTTGTTTTACCAACAAGCTTTTTGGCACCAACGTTAAAAACTAGAGATACCCCACATTAAGTTTTTGGTGTAATGATCCCAAAATTGAACATAGAAGTGCTAAAAAGCTAACATACCTCCAAGCAGGGCGTACCTTGTTCTTGTCTGGGAGAGCTTGGAGGAAGTAAGAGTGAGAAAACGAGAGTCTGGGGTGGCGTTGATTTGCAGAGAATGAATTATGAATGAGTAAATCTACACAAAGAAGGTAGAATATTCTTAGAATCTGTGCTTATAGAGTCATGAGCATAACATAACAGAAAAACTTGTAATATTAAAATAAAATGGTCTTTGAATATGGAACTAGTGGCGGCGAAGAAGACCAAGGTTTTCAGCGAACAATGTTAATTATGCGAAAAATAAGAATAATAAACTAAGAATAAAATAGAATTTAATCATTTACCAAGAAATAAAATAAAGATGATTTCTCCTTCACACTATAAAATTTTAAAAATTTCTGTACCTTTTAAATAATTAAGATTTATACGATTAAATGGTAAGCATTGAACCTCCTCAAAAAAAATGGTAAGCATTGGATGAAAATGCAGTACTCTTGAAACCTATTTGATTTGAGCTTTTAATTTTTTAAAATTTAGAAAAAATTAAAATTTTTGAAATTATAAATTTAAATTTTAGAATTTTTAATTTTTTTTTCATAAATTTTAAAAAATTAAAAATAAAAATTAAAAATTAAAAAGTCAAATAAACATGTCCAATCGTTTAGCTCCCTCTGCATTTCGAGGCGCCATACAAGAAGTTTGAGTCCAACCACGATATCGTGTAAGCTGCTAACCTTGTCGTTTGTAACGAGATTATAGTGAGTCTTGTATTATTGTTGTAATTATTATTAATAAAACGGACGGCATAAACAAAATCAATAAAATGGATTTTTTTAATATAAGTTTGAAAACTATTCTTATATAATAGTTATTACTTATCTTAATACATATATTAATTATTTAACTAATATATTTATATTAAAATTATAAATAAAAGAAAAAGTTAATATTAATAAATATTATAAATAAATAGATATTCTGAAATATAAAAGAGAAATAAATGGCAGTTATTCTGAGGAGGAGGAAGTAGAAACTATTTTCAAAGTTATTAACATGACGTTTT
This sequence comes from Dalbergia oliveri, assembly GCA_030441495.1. NCBI lineage: Eukaryota > Viridiplantae > Streptophyta > Magnoliopsida > Fabales > Fabaceae > Dalbergia > Dalbergia oliveri. The sequence continues at coordinate 29,344 of JAMLFY010000105.1, forward strand.
GCCCGGATAAAAGTGTACAAGTATAAATGTGAATTTTCGATAAAAGCAAATTAATATATGGTTTTGTTCATTTTCATTATGATTGTATGACATCGAATATTATGTTTAAGTTCTTGCACAAAAATTATTTTAATTATAGATATTTATTGATAGCTAAATGCTCAAAACTTATTATGATTTAATTATTACGATATTTTATATTAAAATATTCATTTGAAATTTTTTGCATAAAAATATAGGAAAATACTATGCATTAAGAATCTTTGTCAAAGTTTTATATCTAAAATAATGTGATAAAGTTTTTAGCTTTTAAATAAATAAATAAGTTATACCACTTTATTTAATCTAATAATTACTATAATTTTTGTTGAAGATTTTGTCTATAATTTTCTAAATGTGTAACATTATTAAAAAATGTATCAATATACGTAATTATTAATTGATTAAATATTTAAAAACTAGTGTATCTTGAGTTGAAAAAAAAATTCCTCCAGCATATGATTATTTTGAAAGCTCTAATAAATAGACTAATTTTAGTATACAGTACTTAAATATAATGTTACCATGTTTTAGGGTGGTTTTATATGCCACTTTATCGCAATCTTGTTGATATTATGATTGTTGTTAGTATAGACTTATTAGATTTAGATTCATGATTAAATCTACACATAATAATATATTGACTGTTCAAAATATAATTTAATATTATAATATATATGTAATATAAAAATTAATAGTTAATATATTCTTGTTAGGATATAAGTCCAATCTATATTATCACTCTTTTAATCACAGCCACCCAAAGTTGTTCAAACAAAAAAAATATTATGAAAATAATAATAATAAAATAAAATGATAGGGCCACGGAGGGATTGTGGACCCTAACGCTTTTAATGAAAAGCGTCCAGCATCCGAATTGGAATTCCTCACAAAAGCAAATTGGATGTGAAATATGCGGCTTCTCTTACCATAGAATACAAAACGAGTCCCAAGATCACAAATTGGATTGAGCAACTATGCCACCATTTCTTGGATCGTTCAACTTGTGACTTTCTGAGGGATTCTATTGGACCCACATCACCAATGACTCTTCTACCACCAACGACCTTTTTTTATTTTTTTCCCTTTTGCTTGAACATCTTCCACTACTTTGTGTATATTCACATTCTTCTTGCTTCAACATACATGAAATTTAGTGTTATTATCCGTAAGAGTAAATAATAAGTTTAGAATGATATGCAATGACAGGAGGACAGTGGCACACAACAAGTTGACAACTGAACAATGGGTGAGGCGTGATGGGCAACTGATGCCGATGACAAACAGTTGACAATCAGTTGACAGCCTGGCAAGCGATGGGCAAGCAGTGAGAAATAGCTACGGGCGATGATGACCAGTAGCGACCGACAGTGTGGGCAACAATGGCTCGGGGCGAGGTGCAACCGGTGATCCTGGTGGTCGGGTGGCATAGGTGGAGGTCAGACAATGACAGGCGATGGACAACTGGCCAATGGTGAGCTAGTAGTGATTGATAAATGATAGTAGACTTGAGAGAGTAAAAATTATGAGATAAAAATAAAGTTCCCTTTGAGAAGATAATTTGAAATTTACTATTTCCAAGTCTTAAAGATCTCATACAAATACTTTAAATTTAGAAATCCTCTTTTGTTAATATCTAATAAGGAATTTCATACCAAGTCATTTAAAATCCTCTCAAAATACATTACTCTCTAAAAATGCTCTATCCAAACACACTCTTAGAGTAATTTACATTTGCCTTTCTTAAGATTATATTAATTACACTCACCATTCCTTTATTTTGTAAAATCATATTGATCTTTCATGCCATTATTAATTTAAATAAAAAAATATAACATATAACATATACACAATTAATAGTGGCAAAACTTTAATATTTTGATAATATTTAACATATATATTAACTAAAATATCCCTTATTATCATAAATTTTAATTATAAGTTTCATCTTTATATAATAAAAAAGTATTTTATTCAATTAATATATTAAATATTGTCAAAATATTATAATTTTATTATTAATAATTATGTATGTATCTCATATTATTTTTTGATCACTTTAATTAAGAAATCATATCTACAACAAAAGATAGTGCTAAATAGAGGCGTGTCAAATATAATTACACTAAACCTCATAAGTTTGTAATTTTCTCTTAAATTTATGGTTTTCTCAATTTCTTACTTAGAAGCCCCTAGCACATGGAGAAATCCTTGCATATATTTGAGTATCATGTGAATATGTTTCATGAGTACCTATTTGTTAGTCCCCTAATGATTGAGACCAACGTTAGTCCCTTTAATAAAACCTAGAACACTTACAAAATGGGTGTTCCAATATTTTTATTGTAAAAAGAGGCTTTCCTTGAGAACCCTTTATTTGTCAAAACAAAATTATGCAAACTGATTGTAGGGGTGATGGGCTAGATATATAGTATTTGGTAGTAGTGTATAGAGCTTCAAAGCTGCAGGCCATGGCAATCTCCAAACTTCTTTTTTGTTCTCACTGTGTTTGTAAGAACCATTCCAACCTTCACTTTGGCCCTAGCCCTCATTGTTGTTTAGTTTGTAATTGGAGCATTGAAACGGTTGAAGTATGTATCTACTACATGTATAAAGGGTATTCCTCTTATTAGCTGTTTTTAGTGTCCAATTTTTATTATTCCTAAAATACCACCCTCCTCTATTAGTGTTGTATTTCTCACCAATATCCTCAACAATTAATTGAATAAGGATAAATCTGTAAATGTAAAAGATTATTCTTTTAAGTAACTGAATCCTCTCAAAATATCTCCTCCATGCTTCAAGTGGTTACAATTTGTGAACGTTTATTTGTAAACCATATTGGTAGCATGCCTTCCATGTATTTTCAATTTCCGAAACCAGAATCACTAACTCAAAGCTTTCGAGGATTGAATAATCAGAGCCAATATTTGCACTTATTTTCAACTTTCATCGTGTAGCATGTGACAGTGACAATGCTGTAAGTCATTACCTTTTTTAAATTACACTTTTGCTTTTTTCTTCGTAGAAGTTGTAATTAATTTTATTATATTAAAACCTCAAATCAGCCCCTTAAATTTATAGTGCAAAATAAATTAATCTTTCAGATTTAAAAATTTTTATATTAGTCTCTCTGTAAAATTTTCATCTAAGTTCCGTCTTTTACTCATTATATATACTATTAATTTATTTATATATACTGTTAACTTTTATCTTTTACCCAACCCGTCTCACTTTCTAAACGAAGTCTTGTCAGACCTTTTTTTCATTTGCTATCTCACTATAGTTTCCGTTAAGAAGAAAGATTTTAACTTTAGTTGATATTTATTCAGGATAAATAGACGAGTAAAACCAAGTTGGGTTATTGTAAAAATTAACAGTATACGTAAGCAGTTAACAGAAATACGTGAATATTTCTGTGAAGTTAAACAATAATTTGAGATACTTTAACTTGTTCCCTTTTATAAAATTTGAAGATCAATATAAGATTTTCTAAATTTAAAGATTAATTATTCCTCATTATAAATATGAGAGACTAACTCAAAATTTTAGTCATTTTATTAAGTAGTGTAAAGAGAAATAGTGAAACACTGTAGCCGATAAGTAACATTAGGGGTGTATATTTGGTTTATGGTAAAATGTTAGTGTCACCATGGACGCATAGCAATCTTGAATTGCATCATCCAAACAAAACATTGTTATTGGGTCGGAACTTCTTATTACTTTACATGAATATTTTTTGTTACAATTTCATAGGTTGTCAGCAATATTTATTTGCATTATGCATACCATTAATTAGGTATTTTAAGGCTTATTTTGCTTTTATTAAATGATCACAAAGATTAATAATGTTCAAATCTATAATCTATAGCAATATTTAAAAAATAAAAAACAATATATATATATATATAGAGAGAGAGAGAGAGAGAGAGAGGTAGACCTTGGATACTCAAATGAAAAAGATCAATATCTTTCTCAAGTGGAGTGATTTATTTTTAAAGAATATGTGAGTAACTTTATCTACCGATTCTAGAAATTGACCGGTAGTAAAATCATATTCTCACATAAGCCTTATGACATGTTAACTCGATTCTACATACATGCCTCATTCATAAAAATCCATTTAATATAGAAATTCTCTTTCTACATACAAATTACTCGTTTCTTTAAAACCCATACATAATTATAGAAACTGATTTTTCATAAATCACATTCAAGGTTCATATATCATAATACAACATATATACTATAAATTTGCTTTATTTCAAAATACCATAAAACTAATAATAATCATAAGAAACAGTTTCAAACATGTTTTATGATCGACGCTCATTGCATTGGAGCACTCTAAAGAAGATAAGAATATTTCACTCAAGTGAAGCTTACCAATTAAACTTACTGCCTTGGAACAATGAGGTTGTGAGGAACCTACAAGGTCAGTATCTGGAATAGAGAAGAAAGGAGATAGGTAAGTTTTTATTTAAAAAACTCAGATGATGAGTCTTCACCCTTAACTTCATGGGATATTAAAGAAGCCATGCATAAAATTATGATAACATTAATAATACTCAAAGTCTTACATAATCAAGTATTCATATATGTGTGTGTGTGTGTATTCACCATCATTTTAAAACTCAAAAACATCTTCTTCAATTTATTTTCATACCTTGTAAAATCACAGAGCTTATAGGTTTGTCGAAGCTTTGAACAGTAAAACAGTAATGTTTGGTTTGAAATATCATAATAATAAAAAAGTCTTAGTCTGAATATTGTTGAATCCGTGGATTTCTTAAGAACCCGAATTAAGAACCTAACTAGGTCTATGTCTACTCTGTGAGATTGCCTTCAAGCAACTTGTACCAAGCCTTAACCGATTTAATTCCAGTCTTAACTTACCAACCTTTTCCATAACTACCATCTAAACTAAATAAATAAATCTATCAAATTTGAAAACCCTTAAAACCTTTTAGTTCTCTGAGCTCTAAATCAATCTCATTTTACAGTTTTAACCTTAACATAATCGTGGCTATGAAATCATGTCCAAGGGATCACCCTTTGTAGGAATTTGTGATTTCATACCTCCAGTAGTAATATGTAGCCTTCAACTTGTCTTCTTACCATGAAGATTCAGCTCTAAAATGGTTTTGACTAAAAGATCTAAAACATAACTAAAACTATCAAGCTTTTCATAAATGTAGAAAACTTAGTGTCATACTTTAAATAAGCAAGTCTGCAATTATAATTCTATTCTTGATTGAAACCTATATCTAAGTGTAAAACTATTTCATATACATAAACCATTTCTAGAATTCAATTTAACATTCATAAAATTTTCCACAAATCACAATTATCATCAAATACACTTAAAATCATTTCAACAAACATGGTTCTATAAATTTTATCAAAAAGCACAATTCAGCACTCTAAAATTAGGTCTTAACATACAATCCAATAGTAAACTTCAAATCCTTGTATAGTATTTCTCTAAAATCAAGCAATAAATCATATTTTTATGAAAATAATTCTAATATACAATACATAGATTACAATAGATTAAACCCACTCACCTGTGCTCTGCCTAATACAAGAAAGACACCAACAAAACTTTGTGAAGCAGGAATAACACCAATATATATCATAGAAGCAAATGAATTCTAGATTAACCTTAACAAACCTTAGATAACTCAACTTAACTCTGACACCTCAAAAGAACTCCAAGACATAAACCCATAGAGAGTACTTTCAAAAGCATAAAAATTTGGGAGAAAAGAGAACAAAACCACAAGCTAAACGTACCTTAAACTTGAAGGATGAAGATTCAAGTTGGATTTGAGAGAAAAAAGAAGAAAAATGGAATTTAGAGGATCAAATGAGTTGCAGTGTCTTTTGATGTCCAGGGAAGGAGAAGTGTGTCAGGATTTCTTGGACCCGAAATAGGAATTTTTATAAAAAATTTGATCACTACATGCACTCACCAAAGAGCATAAATTCTGTGATCTTACCCCTACTGCCGACAATTATGTTAAATAAAATTACATTCTTTTTTGCCAACTTTAAGCTATAATTCAAGTATTGGTATGTATTGGGTTGGGTTGCCCTCATTTTATTTCACCTCCTTTAACTTTAAAATATAAATGTAAATAAGGAAATACCCCCCATTTGGATTCAAATAAAATATCACAAAAATTAAGATCCCAATAATTCAAAATCTAAATTTTGAGTTTTAGTTCAAATTCAAGAATTTTTAAGATTTTCTAAACTTGTGGACTAAAAACGAAATGCTTAAAGGTTTCATAAAATTTATTAAAAACTTGATGATTTTTCCTTCTTGGGAACAATTACCTTGAGTTTTAATCTCAAGAATGAGTTCCATCATATAGCCCTCCAAGGACTTATAGGATCCAAATTTAGTTGGTAAATTGATGACTCTAGAACAATAGATAACTGGAAATGGCATCTTCTGCAGTTCAAAAAAACTTTTAACCTTTTATTAAAACGAAGTATTAATAGTAACTCTTTGTAACACAAAGGTGTTTAGATATTTATAGATGTGTCCATTATTCTTCAACGATAAAATTTAGAACAATTATTAAAAGAGTTTAAAAGGCTTTGTTGTATCATTAAAGAAGACTTGGATGTTTTCTCCTAGAAGTGTACGGGCATATTTTTCTTTAAAGAAATGATAATTCATGCCTCAAAGCTTATTCAATATTCTAATCCATGTGTTCAATTTCTAACAATTTTAAAGAGATATTGCAGAGAGTCAAACTCATTTTCTGCAATTCATCAAGCAACAACACCAAACTTGATATTGTTTCATAAACTACGAATTTTACTCAATGCCAAGACAAGATAGTATTCCTAATCATTGCATTTAAAAGTCAATTAACATTTTAGATCTATAATTATCATTGTTACAATTATCCTAAAGGCACATGCGACGAGTAATGTGTTGATCGATTTGAAATAAAAATTAAATGGAAGTCGCCACCAATTTTAATTCTGGAAAAATTGGAAAACCTTTTTAATTTGTAATTGGTCTTTTTAAAGAGATTGAGGTTTGGAGTCTGATTATGATTAGGGAAGGGTGGAAACTTAATCCCACTGCACCCTAATACATCCGTATAAATACGGATTAAAGCTCATTATGCAAATTTGTTTATAATTTCAATAATATTTAATTTTCCCTTAAATAATCACAATTATGTAGAAATAAAATAAAATAAAAAAAAATTAAAACAAGGAATAAAAATTAAATGAGAACACAATTTAATGAAAAATTAATTTTGGCTTGATAGTTGTTTGCTACGCCGACGTATCCTCTGGTGCAATGAGGAACTCAAAGCCACGTCGTTCTGGAAAAAATGAGTCTGTGTTGATAATTTTATTAGAGGAAATAAATATGTGTTGATTGATTTTTAATTGTAAAAGGATTTTATGAAAATTAAATCCACTTTTGCATAGAATTTAGGATAGTATGAACTATATAAACCCTTACATTCTTATGAAACTTGAGAATGATAAATCATACATCAAAATCATAAGTTGTTGCGTATATTTAATTATTTTTATTTTTTATTTTTTTTGACAAGCTCTAATTTAACGAAATTCTAATTCAAAATATAAACACACAATTTAATTTAGCAAAATACATAAGCATACACAATAATTAAAATTAAAATGAACACAATGATAATATTTATTTAACACACAACACATACAAGAATTAAACTAATAAAGACGAAATTAATTTAATAAAAATAAAGTAAGTTAGATAAGAGATCAAGAGAAGAAGAACCTAAATGCATGAAAGTGGAACCCGGGCGTAATGAGGTGAATTCAGGACTTCCTGCATCCTTTAGCAATACCAACGCAAGAGGCGCCATTGGATTGGCTTACAGGCCCAAGCTCTGCAGCGCTGGATGGAAGCGAGAGTGCTGGACAGGAGTTTCATGCCGATGACGGCCACCAGCTTGCCTTCCTCTCCCCAGGCGGAGGCGACGACGTTGAGGCGCACGCGAGACCGCAGCTCAAGGTTCGATGCCAGGCCCAAACCTAGGACCAGCTTGGAGATGGCGACTTAGGTGTGGTCCGCCGCCCGGAGACCCGCGGAAGGCCGCGGCGGTGAGAGACTAGCAGCTCGCGGTGCCGCTTCAGACCGTGGCGGGAGAAGGTGGTCGGTGGTCATGGTGGTTGCGAGGAAGGACGATGACGCGGTCCGCCGCCCTGCGCAACTCACGCTCACCGCCGCGACTATCCCATGTGGTGAAGGTCGTGGCCACGCGGTGGTTGTGGATGGGGTTGAGGGTGAGGCGTGCGACGATGGCATGGGGTTAGTTTCTGTGGCGGAAGGCCGCCTGCACGAAGGCGCGGCAGCGAGGCGGCTCAATCTGAACGCAGCGCCGTGACGGAAGGAAGAACGACACGTGGTGGTAGCGGCAGAGCTCACGCAAGGGGGGGAAGGACCATTGTGGTTGGGTCGTTCCTTTTCCTCCCTTCTCCCTTTTTGAGTTTGGTTTAAGATTATCTTGTGCCATTTGTATGTGACCTTCCCCTACTCTCTGTTGGATTTGGCTTTGATGATTGAATTTTGAATGTATTTATTGAGACTTTTTATTGATATTTTTGATTATTTGACGGTTTCCCTATTTTTTTATGGTTTAAGATGGTATTGATGGTGGGTTTAGGCTTGGTCTGATATTTTGGCTTGTCTTGCCATGAGTAACAGTGTGGGATGTGAAAAAGGAGTGGTATCACATGGTGATAGTATTGGTTAAAGTGATTAATAGTAGTGATGTTGGATTTAATGGTGATTATTGGATGATGAATGAACTACATGCACCTAAAATCTAGCATTATACTAAAGCCCCAAAACTTATACCTTTGCTTATCAGCGTCAAAAATTTTTGGTCGTTCCCCCCTTTTATTTTTGTTAATTTCCCTTTTTATAGCCATTCCTACTTTATCCAAATTTGATCCTGTCACCTTTTTGGTGGAGGAAGGGCCTGATGGCTCCCTCATCACCGAAATCATTTCATCTTTTGCCAAGGACAAGAAAAACATGATGATGTTGCCACTCCGCTTTGACTTCCTTTTTCTTTTTCTTCTATTTCCGTTGTTGTTGTTACGGAACTTGTTTAAAAAGCAATGCCGACATTCCTTTATTCCTTTATTCATTATTGTTAATTGAAATTCTAGCTTTAAAATGGATTGTATTTTTTGTCACAAATGGTTAAAAAGGGGTTTATTTTTTTATTAATGGATTAATAAAAAAAGGACTTATAAAAAATAAAATGGTTCTTACAAATTGACTTAAATCATTTGAAAAATTAAAAATGAAATGTTGTAACAATAAAATGAAACGGAATAGGCTAAAGTATTGGTCTTAGAAATTAAAATGGACTATCATTAACTTGATTTTTAATAACACACAACCAATATAAACAAATAGGCAAATGAATAACTATTGGACAAAATATGGTGTTCACAGGTGCCTCTTTACTTGTTCTTATTGAAAAATATAAAGTTGTGACTTTGATATTTTACTATAAGAAATAAGTAAAGATATGAACGCATATTTTGTCCAAATGCAAGATGGAAATGCATTGATGATGATGGGCACATGATGACTCAATGATGATGAATATATGATGAGAATGAATGCATGATGACAATGTGAAATTATGTGAAGCATGACCATTGATGACTTCATGATAAATGCAAGTGTTAAGTGAATGGAATGAAATGTATGTGAAACTAAAAAAATAAAGTGAAATTCTAAAAGCATGTGAAATGTAAAAGCTTGTAAAAATGAAATTTGCGTATGGAATTTAAATTTTGTAAATGTGAAAGCGAAGGAAATGTGAAAGCATTGTAAAGACATGTAAAAGTAAATGTGAAAGCATTGAATGATGAAAGCATGATGAAAATGTGAAAGTACGTAAAGATTGTGAAATGCAAAATGTGAAATGTGAAATTTCATGATAAATGTGAAAGCTAAGGTGAATGTGAAACATGTAAATGTGAAAGCTAGGAATGTAATGAAAGCATGTGAAACTAAATGCATGTAAATTGTGAAATTTTAAAAGCATGTGAAAATAGGAATGTAAAATTTATTGTAAATGTGAAAGCATATAAATGTGAAAGCATTGTAAATGTGAAAGCATAAATGTGAAAGCATTGTAATGTGAAAGCAAAATGTGAAAGCATTGTAAATGTGAAAGCAGTAAATGTGAAAGCATGTAAATGTGAAAGCATGAAATGTGAAAGCATTGTAAATGTGAAAGCAGTAAATGTGAAAGCATATAAATGTGAAAGCATGTAAATGTGAAAGCAGTAAATGTGAAAGCAGGAATGTGAAAGCAGTAAATGTGAAAGTTGTAAATGTGAAACTTAAAAGACTTGTGAACTATGAAAATTGTGAAGGCAAAATTTTGCAAAGGTGTGTATGTGATGGTGATATGATGAATGATGCAAAATTGATGTAGTGATGATGTGCTCAGTGACAAGAATGATGACAATAGCTATTAGCTATTAAAATTGCCCCAGTTTGAGATATCTTTGCATTGCTCTTCAAGAAAGCTTTTGTCTATTTCCAAATGAGCCGTCTCTTTAGATGAAGTGTTGTGAACTTTTCATTGAAGTTTCAAACATATCTCCTCTTAGTGACACTTCGACGTTCCTTTTTGCCCATTTTCTTTCCTCACTTTTTCTTTGATTTTCAATCAATCACGACATCCATCAAAAACCCATATTTAGGCTGTCCTCTATGAATCTCTTAATTGCCCCGTTATTCAATTCTAATCCACAGTCCCCTTGACTTATTAGTTGAGTTTTGTTAGCAAATTAATCCCTTGATAGTATCTCAATTATAATATCATGATTATGCATAGTTTTAAAAGATTTTTGGTAGAAAACAAAGACACAGAGGAAGAGAAAGGCAATTTATTGGACTTCAAACTGGAAAGTATGTACAGGATGTCAACAACTGTAAAGAAATGAAGAAAGAATAAATAAAAGACTTATAGTGTTTGATTCCATGTGATCGACCCATTTCACTAATTCATTGGTTACACTAGACTCGAATTTCATGTTCACAAGTGTATCCTCCGTTTGTGCTCAACAATATGCCATGATCCACAAACATTCAAATTGCCCCGTTTCAATGCCCCACATTGCTTCTGATTATTGGTCTAACCCTTCACCATTGCATAGGCCGCCTTTTCAGGTTTTCAACCTAGCAATTAAAAGTTGTCTTCCCCTTTTCAGTTTGCTCTTTTTGTGCTCTAATTTTTGCCTAGGTTGCTCTTTAGGGCTTTCAACCTAGCGAGCATTTTTCTTTTTTCTTTTTCATTTTTTTTAGGCAAAATATTTTTCACGGCATTGAATTGATTGGTTTAGCTAGTACTTTGCCTTCTATATCAGTCAAGATCAATGCTCCTCCAGAATGCATCTTTGACGATGTAAGGGCCTTCATGTGTGGGTGCCCACTTGCCTCTGTTATCCTCTTGATTCGGCAAAATTTTCTTCAAAACAAGATCGCCTGGTTGGAATGTTCGAGGGCGAACATTTTTATTAAACGCTTTCGCCATCCTTTCTGGTACAACTGGCCATGGCATACCGCGTTTAGCCGTTTTTCCTCAAGCATATTCAACTGCTCATATCTCATTTTAACCCACTCGGCTTCTTCCAATTTAGCTTCTAAGACTCTTATGATGGTATTTCCACTTCTATAGGGGTCACTGCCTCCATCCCATACACCAGCGATACGGTTGCCCCAGTTGAGGATCTAGAAGTGCGATAGGCGTGTAATGCATAAGGCAGCATGTCACTCCAATCTTTGTAGGTGACCACCATTTTCCCAAGATCTTCTTGATGTTTTTGTCGCCTCTACAGCACCATTCATCTTTGGTCGGTAAGGAGCCGAGTTGTGATGCTTGATCTTGAATTGCTCACAGAGTTTCGCACCTCTGCATTATTGAAATTAGTAGCATTATCAGTGATGAGTCTTTCTGGTAGACCATACCTACAAATGATGTTGTTCTTCAGAAATTTCACAACCACTTTCCGGGTTACATTGGCGTACGATACAGCTTCTACCCATTTGGTGAAGTAATCAATGGCTACTAGAATGAATCGATGCCCATTGGATGCTTTGGGGCTAATTGGCCCTATGACATCCATGCCCCACATTGCAAAAGGCCAAGGTGATGTAAGAGTGTGCAATGGCAGAGGAGGGGAATGGATTCGATCAGCATAGATTTGACATTTGTGGCATTTTCTGACAAACTCTATGCAGTCTTTTTCCATTGTGAGCCAAAAATATCCTTGCCTGAGAATTTGCCGGACAATGTGTGCCCATTAGCGTGAGTTCCACAAATACCTTCATGGACTTCTGATATGATGGAGTTAGCTTCTAGCATCGACACATCTCAATAAGACTCCATCATGATTCCTCTTATACAAAACCTCTCCCGAGAGGAAAAATGACATGGATAGCCGTCTGAGTGTCTTTCTGTCATTCTCATTTGCTGATGCTGGATATTCTCTCTCCTTGATGAATTTCTTGATATCATAGAACCAAGGTCGGTCAGACTCTTCTTCAATGTTAGAACAGGATGCCGGCTCTCTTCTAACAATTACTTGCAAAGGTCTTACTTCCACTTCTAGATCAAGATTGGTCATCACAGCCAAGGTGGCTAAGGCATCTGCAAACTGATTCCGGTCACGGGGCAAGTAATGGAAACTGACATCCTTGAATTCATCTTTTAAGCTCATAAGGTGTTCATAGTATGACAGTAACCTATGCTCTTTGACTCGCCATTCTCCATTGACCTGAAAAATGATTAGGGCTGAGTCCCGTAAACCTCTAACTCTTGCACCCCAAGGGATATTGCTGCCTTCAAGCCCGTTATACATGCTTCATATTCGGCCATGTTGTTGGTACAATCAAATGCCAGTTTCACAGCAATTGGAAACTGCTTTCCATCAGGGATATTAAGACTGCTCCAACCCCATTCCCTCTTATGTTGACTGCACCGTCAAAATACATTTTCCACACTAAGCCCTCTTCTTCCTCATTTTCACTGCCTCTTCTACAACTGCTAGGACGTCTTCATCAGGGAACTCGTGTCCATTGATGATATTCTTCAAGCGGGTTCTCGGCCAGGTGATCAGCTATCACGCTTCCTTTTATAGATTTTCTTGTCACATACTTGATGTCGAATTCTGCTAGAGCCACTTGCCATTTGGACATTCTCAGGGAAATGTGTGGGCTTTCAAAGATGCATTTCATGGGGTCTATCCAGATATGAGCAAGGTCGTATAATAGAGCATGTACTGTCGTAATCTTTCGCTGTCCACACCATGCACAACAAGTCTTCTCAATAGCCAAATACCTAGACTCACAGTCATTGAACTTCTTGCTCAAGTAGTAAATGGCTTGCTCCTTTGATTGGACTCGTCATGTTGACCCAGGACCTGCCCCCATAGACCCATGCAACACGTGATATAGTATGAGCGGTCGCCCTGAGTTGGCGGAACCAAAAGAGGTGGATTTGACAAATAGCTTTTAACTTTGTCAAAGGCTTCTTGACATCTATCATCCCATCTACCTGAGTTACTCTTCCTCAATAGCTTGAATATTGGCTCACAAGTCCTGGTCAAGTTAGATGAATCTCGCTATGTAATTCAGACGACCAAGAAAACCTCGCACCTCTTTCTCTGTCTTGGGTGCTGGCATGTTTTGTATGGCTTTGATTTTGTCTGGATCTACCTCAATGCCTTTCTTGCTAACGATGAACCCTAACAACTTTCCTGTGGAAGCTCCAAAGGTACATTTTGCCGGTTCAGCCGAAGTTTGTAAATTCTAATCTTTCAAACAGTTTCCTAAGCACCGCAACATGACTCTCTCCATCTTGTGACTTTGCCACCATATCATCCACATACACCTCCAACTCCTTGTGAATCATGTCATGGAAAAGGGTCACCATTGCTCGCTGATACGTTGCTCCAGCATTCTTTAGCCCGAATGGCATCACTCTATAGCAAAATACCCAACTGAGTAACAAATGATGTTTTCTCTTTATCCTCTTCTGCCATCAAAATCTGATTGTAGCCTGAATAACCGTCCATGAAAGAGAATCGGTGACTTCTAGCTGTGTTATCAACTAGTACATCTATATGAGGTAGAGGAAAATTATCCTTCGGGCTTGCTTTATTCAAATCCCGATAATCCACACACATTCTGACCTTTCCATCTTTCTTCGGCACTGGTACTATATTGGCTATCCATCTTGGGTAGAGTGGGACCTCCAAGAAGCCTGCATCAAGTTGCTTTTCGACTTCAACTTTGATTTTCATGACATTTCTGGACTCATCCTCAATTTCTGTCGTTTAGGTTCCATTCCTTCAATCAATGGGATTTTATGAGCCACTATTTCTGGGTCCAAACCAGGCATATCTTTGTAAGACCAGGCGAAAATGTCAGGAATTCATGGAACAATGCAATCATCTCTTCCTTTCGGATTGTCAACTATCTTCACTTCTTTCTTGTCTTCATCGGACCCAAATTCACAGTTTCAACGACTTCATCGTGTGGATTTATCCCCTTTTCCATTGAATTTATGATTTTGGCAAATTGTTGGCATAACTCAGGATCTTCATCTTGTTCATTTTCATTCGAGTCCATTGTAATGCAATAACCAGTTAACGGGTTTTCACAATCATTTGCATAAGATGAAAATTCTGAAGGAGAAGGATCCCTGGAATTGAGATGAGATCCGAAATAAGAAAGAAAAAAAAATAAATAAATAAACAAGAAAAAGAAAAACTTAACAAGAAATTGGAAAAGAGAAAAGTTTAACAAGAGAATGGAAAAGAGAAACCACGCATAATCATTATTCAATTGAAATACAAAAAGAGATGACTAAAGCATCCATTACTCAATGAAAAATAAATCATTCAGGTGCAGACTTTCCATTATTCACTGGCTCGAGGCTAGGGTAGATCGCTAGATATTCCTTCAAGGGTGCTAACAGTTTCATCTGCTTCTATCACCATTACTGTTGCAGGTGCAGGAAATGTATCCCTAATATGTGGGATCTTCTTCTTGGATGTCTCAAAAGACGCTGATCACTTGTAGCTTCATACCCAAGGCCAAGTTTTCCAGGATTGTCAGGAAGTGAGATTGGATTCTTAATTCCTTGCAGTTGACTCCCTAATCCTTTTCCTTCTTCAAATCCACTCTTGCGCATTATACGAATGGCCACTTGATGCGCATCACCTTTTGGTTCCATGGGTTCAGCTATCTCCAGGTTTTGGAATGATACCTCGAGATGTCTTCAGCACATCAATGTATGGCACTGTCACTGGCTTAGTCACTAGCAATTCTTCTTCCCCTTTGACAGTAACAAGTTTCCCGCCATCTATAAATTTTACCCTCTGATGAAGTGTTGAAGGGAGAGCACAAGCCTCATGAATCCAGGTCTTCCTAGCAGCATCGTATACCCCGGCTCAATATCCATCACCTGGAATTTGGTCACAAAATAGTGGGTCCAATTTCTAGCGGAGGTCGATGGCACCCATGATTTCCCTCATTGATCCATCAAACGCCTTCACAATTGTCCCGCTTGGTTCAATCACAGAGGAATCAACTGGCAATTGTTGTAGTGTGGAGTAAGGGAGCACATTGAAGCTCCCCCGTCAATCAGTACTTTGCAACATTACAGCCTTGACATTTGAGGGTAATGTGGAGTGCTTCGGGCGCCCTGCCTGGATGAGGAAAACCTCGCTTTCAGTGAACGTGATGGCATTGGTCATTCTGATTGCATTTACTATCCCTTCAACCCTATGGGGTTATGTCTTTAGACACATAAGCTTGATCCAACACCTTTTTAATCGCATTGCGATGAGCCTCCGAAGATAAGATTAGAGAATAGAGCGAGATCTTTGCTTGTGTTTTCTTCAGCTGTTCTACCACATCATACTCACTCGTTTCATTATTTTCAGGAATTCTTCTTCTTCTTCTTCTTCCTGGCTCTTTTCTTTATTCTCCTTTACAGGCGACACTTGGGCATTTTTCAGGTGTTCTTGGGGGCTTTTCAAAAATTTCTCTGAGTATAACATCTACCACTCAGAGTAATTCCCCCTATTCCTGAACATTTGTAATAGACTCCGATGAGAGGGTTCTGAACAATCTTCATTGCCATATTCAGACTTTGCGGTCACGGGGCGAAGAAGGCAAACTAATACTTTGAAGAGGTACTTGCTTTGGACTGGAGATGTCATTCCAGACATTACAGAATTAGATTCTATCACAGTTCATACCTCCATGGAACCGCATGGTTACTTTCATAAGGAAACGGCTTAGGCACCTTGAAAATGAGTGTTGGCTCATAATTGTAGACTTTATAAACGGGGGTGCATGGTGAATCATGTTGATACTTTGTCTATTCCCCTTTGGTATCTCAAGCACCCCTAGCTTAATCATCTTTTCAATGTAGAGCTTCAGCTCTGGACATTCCTCTATGTGGTGTTTCATTTCGGAACACTCAGAATAGATCATTTTCCTCTCCTTTCACCGTCGTTTGCCTTTATCTCCTTCAACTTCCATCTCATAACCTGCCTTCCTCAATGTTTCCAAGATCTCCTTCATTGAGAGCTTGCCATTCTCTACTCCTTGACTTTCATGTTTCTCATAGCAGATAGAATTCACTTGTCCTCCACTATGATTGGGGAACGGGTTGTTTCTTATGTGCGGCTTTGATTCTTCTTTTAGCTTGATGGCGCCGTCAATTAAACGCCATACCGCACTTCGGAACCCATAACAATCTTCGATTGAGTGCCCGGGAGTTGGAATGATAATCGCAAGTATGGTTTGGATTGTACCACCGAGGATATGGTGGCATGAAAGTTTTTCAGGACACGGGCCTAACAAGTTGTCCCTACACAACTCAACGCTCGGCATGGCTCATATGGAAATCAGGTAAGGGTCTATTCTCCATCGGAGGCCTGCGAGCGTTGTTGGCATTGAATGGTGGAGGGGTTGTAAAGAGATGACTCGTTTGGTAGGCTTGGGGTTGTGTTTGGTGAGGTCTAGGTGTCATTGGCCGTGGATATGAGACATGGTTGATTTGGTGTGGTTGAGGTGTGTATGGTATTTGGGGTGAAATAGCTCTTGGAGATGGATATTGTTGGTGTGGATAAGATGAGTATTGTGTGTGTGGGTAGGTTGGATATTGGTTTGGTCGAGGAGTGGGTTGTTGAGGGTGGATGTAGTTAATGGTGTTCTCCTTCTTCTTAAAATGGGGGCTCTTCTTGTGTTGGGACTCACTTGTTTCTCCTGACTTGCTCTAGCTTTCCTTCTTGGATATTGGTTTCAATCCTTTCTCCAATTTCAACCAAATCCACAAACTCTTTGACATGGGTCCCAAGCATGTTCTTGAAAAAGGGACCTTCCAGCGTACGAATAAAGTAAGAGCACATTTCTTGCTCTAACATTGGGGGGACAACCCTTCCAGCCAGGCCCTCCATCTCTGGGCATATTCCTTGAAAGATTCATTCTCTTTCTTCCTCATCCCTTTTAACTGGTCTCTAGTGGGTGCAGCATTCAGGTTAAACTTGTATTGGTTTGTGAAGGCCTAAGCTAAGTCTTCCCAACACCTGATCTGAGTTCGGTCTCTATCTATGTACCACTCCCATGCAGCCCCATCTAAGCTCTCGGGAAAAAGCTTATTAGGAAGTTCTCATCTTTTGACCACATTCCCATCTTTGTGCAATACATGCGTAGATGCATAATCGGATTGGTGCTACCGTCAAATTTGATGAGCTCAGGCATCTTAAAGTCCTTGGGAATGACTACACTAGGAGCCAAACAGATCACTGATACTCATCGGGCCATAGGGGCTAGGCCCCGCACATTCGAACGCTCTTGCATGCTTTCCTTAGTTCCCTTTAAGCTTTAGCCGTTCCGCCTCCTTTGCAACCTCATTAATGAACCATTATCGTTTTGCTTATGAGGAATAGACTCGTCATTGTTATCATATCCTGGTGGGGGATCTTCATGCTCATCGTTTTCATCATTTCCCTTGGCCATATTTATGGTGTCAATGATGAATTGTTTGAGTTCTGGTCCAAGCATGGACTTCATCATGTCCTTGAGGTCGTCAATTTCTTGACTTAGATTCCTTCCTTGGTCATTGTTGTTTCCAGCCATAGCCTTTTTCTTGCCTTTATTCGTCTCGGCCTTCTTTTCTCAGCCTCTCCTTCTCGACTCTAGGGTTCGTACGCTCTCTAGCCGGACACTAGTGTTAGACAAAGCTTTCCTTGACGAAGCAATGTTTGATGGTAACCTCTAAGACAAGAAAAGGCAAGTAAGTAAAATTCAATTTTTATTTTTTATTTTTGATTTTTTGATTTTTTGATTTTTTTTTTATCTTGTCCAAAGGTCGTCATCGCTTTTTACGACAATAGAAACGTTCTCCATATCACTAAGCATGGTTGTTGAAGGAAATAGGCCTTTTCAATAGACATTAGCAATGCATAAAATTCACATTTATACTAGGATACCCAATCTCAAAGTAAAAACATGTCTAATTGCTATTCTAAGGGAGTATTTCTCCTCAATAGAAAGCTTCCATTGATATTGGGAAAAATTTCATTTCACATGCGTACTAGGATACCAAATCTCAAAGTAATAACATGTTTAATTGCTATTCTAAAGGGAGTATTCCTCCTCAATAGAAAGCCTACAATGAAATAAAAATTCATGGATCTAATACATCAAAAACTTAGTCCTTCTTTTCTTGAAATCCCTCGCATAACCTTCACATGTTTTCATGAACTCAGTTACTCCTTGTGGTAGATTGAGCAATGGTGCCTCATCAATCTGCTCTTTTGCCTCTTCAAAGCTTCGCACAATTTCAAAACCATGGTGATTTATCTCATTGACCATTCTGCCTTTTTCCACTCTTCCAACTCTTCCCTATTATTTAAAGTTTCATTCTTCCAAGAATTGTTTGTGTCTTGTGCCTCGAAAAAGAAAGTGTTGGTATTGGTTTGATGATGCTCTTGCACGAGCACAATCATTTTTTTTCGAGTCAACATTTGTAACAAGCCTTCTATTTTCCCCTCCATCTCTTTTCTTGTTTGTCGCTCTTGATCAATTACCCTTTCCAATTCTCTTCTGACCCTTTTCTTTAGCGACTTTGATCTCTAGTTTTTTGATGGCCATGTCCTTCGTGTTGGCTTCTGTTTCTATGTCAACTCTTGTCTTGTTCTGGATCAAGATTTCTTTCTCAAGATCTTCCTTTTCTTCTGAGAGATCACGCAACTTTCTTTCTAAGCTTCGAATTAAGGCATTCCCTTTGTCGTTCTTGCCCAGGTGGATTCTAAAGAGTCTGCGTATTCTTCTTTTAGTCTTTCAATTTCTACATCCTTCTTTTGGCATCGATCTTGAAGAATGATAACCTGGAGATCAGCTTCTTGTTTCTTGTCCTCCAAGAACCTTATTTGTGCTTCCAATACCTCAATACGGGAAGT
This sequence comes from Dalbergia oliveri, assembly GCA_030441495.1. Taxonomy (NCBI): domain Eukaryota; kingdom Viridiplantae; phylum Streptophyta; class Magnoliopsida; order Fabales; family Fabaceae; genus Dalbergia; species Dalbergia oliveri. The sequence goes on from JAMLFY010000105.1 coordinate 48,922, forward strand.
CATCTGAGCCATTGACTGGAGTTGATCCTGGATTGATTTTCAGGTCCTGGATCTTTTCTTGGGACATCATCTTGCCCTATTCTTGTTTCTCCATTCTTCATACTCAAGAGACGAAGTTGGTCGTTGTTTCCCCAATTCATTTTTCCCTTCCTTGATGTGTTCCCATGCCCTCTTAACTTTGAGCTCTTGTTTCTTAGTGTCTTGACCTTTTTGATATAAGAAACTATAGCCTTCTAGTTGTCCTTCCTGAGGTTTGGTCTGTGTCCAACAAAGTTGCTTTAATACCGGCGGGGAATATGATATACAGCCTCTTGGGCCCATTAAAGGTACATGAGGAAAATCCCAGCTGTATATAATGCTTTCTCCATGATACCAAGGACACACCCACTTAAAAGTATTAGGGTCAATATCAGAATTCTTGCATCCATCCAAGTGCCCTTGCTCTTCTTGGATACGATGAAAATTCTTCAAGGGATTAGGCAAACCCCCATGTGATTTCCACCACGCACATGTGTCATGACCCACACATACAACATGTGTAAACAACATCGAACTTTCCCCCTCTTTCTAACGACATACTTCTACTGAAAGTAAAGTATCCTAAAATGGGAACTGATTCGCCCCATAAGTGCAATATCTAAAAATACGTCCATGGAGGCCTGATCCACGATGTTTGGCGTGAAAGGGAAAAGCACAAGTCCATAAATCAACAAGGCCAAAGTCGCTTGAATAAATGCCACTCCTTCCATTGGGCCATGGTTTCAGATGAGATTCAAGGAAATCTTTGCTCAATCCTCGAAGTTGTTCCTCTTTCCTCCATTACGATCATATCAGCTTGGATCCCAATTAATTTGGCAACTTTTGCTTCTGACACATAACTCCCTTGATAAAGGTATACACCTGCCTTCTTTTGGATTGGTAGCCTTATCATAGCAAGGTACTCTTCTATAGTTGGCATTATGTCCAGATTTGGCAGTTCAAAACAATGAAGAGGAGCTTTCCAAAATTGTGTGAGAGCACTAAGTACGGGTTCTTCAACTGAAATATCCAACAAGTCTAGTATGTGCCCATATTTTTCTGAAAATCAACTTTTTCTTCATGCGGCATAATTGACTCAATCTTTTCACTGTTCCCAAATCACTATAAATCATGGTAACCTTAATATTTCTTGCATTGCTAATGTTATTTTGGCCTTTTTCCATGTCGTGCCTCAAGCTCATGACAACCTTTGTACCTTTTGCACGAAAGTAAAATTAGAAGAAATCCTTAAATAATGCATGTATGCATAATGGATGTATAATGCATGCAATGGATGATATGCCTAAATATGAGTTTTTTTTTGATACTACGCTAAGAATACGACATTGATTTTATGCAAAGAAGGCAAAATTCTTTTCATAAAAGAAAAAGCATGGATGTGCAATACATATTTTATATGGAATGCATGAATGCAATATTTACAATTGTTATGCATAAGATGAATAAGTCACCGATCATAAGAATTTCATGCATGAAGTGAATGTAAAAAAAAAATGCATGTAATGAATAGTTTGAGTAAAGAAAGAAAGAAAAGAATGCTCCTTTTGTGTCCTAATTAGGGTATCCTCAAAAGGTGGATGTTTCTAGGGTCAAAACCTTAATTAGGGTAGCCACTAGGTTCATTCTATTAGTGCACTTTTGGAATGGATCTAGACTTCTAAAAGGCCAGAAAACCCAAGATTACCCCTATCTATGAGATAGAGACCCTATAAAGGATCACAAGGAGGATGGACCCTCTCAATATAACCGATTCATGATACCTGGTAATCTGGGTGGGTCCTGCCAAATGCCAAGTGAGCATGAAGCCCTCAATGACAATGTCAGGACTCCTCCTAAATCCTCAGGTTGTACAAGCTCGGGTATAGAGCCAAAAAGTGTGTGAAATTGTGATAGTGCATTGTGTGTAAGGAGCATGCAAACCTTGCAATCCTAAAACTATACACATTCCTACAAGAAAAAAAAAACAGCATATATACATACAATAGTCATCTACCCTAAAGTTTGAGTGTCAGATAAATAATATAAACAATTATATACAAATAAATAAAGATAAAATAAACAATTATACAGATAAATAAGAAGGAAATAAAAGATAAAAATACACAAATAAAAATAAACAAATGTGATGTAAAGGGAAAAAAATATTATAAATTATAAATTATTTGCATAATTTACTCTAATAGGCTTGACTTTAGCTTCCCCAGTGGAGTCGCCAAACTGTCACAACGTACCAGGAAGGCACATGCGACGAGGATGTTGACCATTTTGAAATAAAATAAAATGGGAGTCGCCACCAATTTTAATTCTGGAAAAATTGGAAAACCTTTTTAATTTGTAAACTGGTCTTTTAAAAGAGATCTTAGGTTCGGAGTCTGATTATGATTAGGGAAGGGTGGAAACTTAATCCCACTGCACCCTAATACATCCGTATAAATACGTTACCCTAGAGCTCATTATGCAAATTTGTTTATAATTTCAATAATATTTAATTTTCCCTTAAATAATCACAATTATGTACAAACATAAAATAAAATAAAATAAAATTAAAACAAGGAATAAAAATTAAATGAGAACACAATTTAATGAAAAATTAATTTTGGCTTGATAGTTGTTTGCTACGCCGACGTATCCTCTGGTGCAATGAGGAACTCAAAGCCACGTCGTTCTGTAGAAATAGTTGTGTTTGATTGATTTTAATTAGAGGAAATAAATATTTAGATTGATTTTTAATTGTAAAAGGATTTTATGAAGAAATTGAAATCCACTTTTGCAAATAATAGATATATGAACTATACAATAAACCCTTACATTCTTATGAAACTTGAGAATGATAAATCATACATCAAAATCATAAGTTGTTTGCATTGAATATCATTTTTATTTTTATTTTTTGACAAGTCTAATTTTAACAAAATTATTCAAAAATATAAACACACAATTTAATTTGAGCAAAATACATAAGCATACACAATAATTAAAATTAAAATGAACACAATGATAATATTTATTTAAACACAAAACATACAAATAATTAAAACTAAGAAAGAATTTAAAATTAATTTATGAAACAATTACTCAATTAATTTTAGCAAGACACATAAACATATGAGATGATTAAGCTAAATAAAACACATAAACATACACAATAATTAAACTAAAAAGGATACAATTACACAATTTACTAAACACACAACACATAAACACATAAAATGATTAAACTAAAAACTAATTATTTTATTTATTTTATTTTATTTTTTTTAAAATTTATTCAAAAATAAAAGAAATAATTAAATCACTATTTTTATTTTATTTTCTTTTTCACATAATGAAATTACTTATTAAAATAATTTATTTAATTCGCTTGAATCATTTAACATGTCACAAACTCACTTTTTTTTATAAATAAATACTCAAATAAGATAACAATAATAATATTTTCCTACTTTATTACCCTCCACACACACCCATATTAACTTTATTAAATGAAATAATAATAATAATACTACCCTTAGGTCCCCTTCCCCCCACTACCAACACACACACACACATAACACAAATAAGAGAGAAGAGCGGAGTGTATGAGAGAGAGAAAGTGAGTTAGAGAGAGATCAAGAAGGGAGACGAGGGCGTGAAGGGGGAACCCGCTTGCTCTGAGGTGAGTTTCAAGGACTTCATGGGGCTGAAAGAGCGGAGGGTATGGGTTGAGGGATACTCAGAAGGAGGGAGGTATGGGTGGTGGCAGAATCGTGACCATGGGACAACCATCGTGCAGAGAGGCCATGGAGGCTGAGAGCGCATGCTAGCACCGCGGAAAGCGGTACGGCTTGGCGGCGTGGTGGTAGGGGCGGGTTGGGCTTCGCGAGATCGCAATGGAAGGGTGGCTGCGGTAGGTGCTGGAGGGTCTGGGTTCGTGGCAGCGATGAGGGAGTAAACAGCGTTGGTTGTGGGCGGAGCTTGCGAAAGGGATACGATGGCGGATGATGATGGTGGTGGTTCGCGATGGTTTTTGTGGGCGACGGAGGCAGGGGTAGCGGGTGATGATGGAGCGGCGGTGGAAGGGTCCAGCGGTGGTGGTGGTGGTGGAGGTGATGCATGTGGTGGCTGAGTCCGCGCGGTGGTGTTGGTGGTAGCGTGGTTGGTGGCGTGGTGGTGATGAGGTCTTGGCTTTCCCCATTTATTTCTTACATTTTAATTTGGTGTCTTGGAAGTGTATATGGATATTTTGAGACTTACTTTTTTTTTGTTGTATTTGGCTGCCAATAATTGGGTTTTATATGGTTAATTTTTCATCTCTAGGCTTGGAACAATGTGGTTGAATGAGATTTTGTTTTGATGTTCGGGTTGTTTCCTGTGATTTGGTTTATGGTTTGGGAAATGGGGATGGTTGTTGTTAATGGATTACTTGTGGTATGTTGGTTCCAAGTTGTGGTGATGGCGATGATGGGGTGATTTTGTGGATGAACTGCTGCCTTGAGCAACTACAAATAGAACAACATGATGTCAAAATGCATGATGCTCTTGGATATCTGAGTCAAAAACAAACCTTGTCTTTAAACTCAGCTCTAATTTTTTTTGTTTTTGGTATTGTTCTCCTCCCTTTTTCAATTGATGATCGATGTATTTCTGTACTAGCCAAACCAAAATTATTGCTTAATTTCATCTTTACAGGTTGGTTTCTCGTCCGAAAATGCCATCGAAGATTTTTTATCATTTTAGATAGTTCAAGGGGACACCATTTCATGGTGTTGCCATTCTTATTTGACTTCCCTTTTTCCTTTGGTTCAATATGTCACGGGTTTCTTTTTCCTTTGTTTTGTTGTTCACGGACTGATAAAACTTTGAACGAGCAAATTTATATTTTTTATTTATATATTTTTATTATTTTACTATTAATGGATACTGCACCAACAACAATAACAAAATAATAAAGTCCGCTAGGCTGAGAACAGAGATTTAGGCTGCACCAATAATAACAATAGCAACAAAATAATGTGGGTTGGGCAATATTGGAATGAGTTAAAAAAATTGGACTCTTTTTGATTTTTTTTGGCCTTGAGTTAATGAATTCATTAAGATATGGGCTACAACAAAATGAAAATGAGCTATTTTCCTGGAAAAAAAAAATTTATGCAAATAATAAAAATAAATATGAAAGCAAATAAAATGAAAAATGATTGGATAAAATATGGTGTTCACACACAACTTCTTTTTCTCTTCCATTCTTTCTCTCATATTTTCATATTTTTAATTTATCGTTCATTATCTATCATTCTTCTGAAAATGCAATTAATTCCTTCATTTTTATTTTTTACTTCGTGGTTTATATTAGGAAATAAGAATTTATGGGTTATAAAATTCAAATGTTCCACCATTCTTCTTTAAAACTCTTTTATTCTTTGTGAGATTTTTTTTTGTCTGATCTTTTTTTTTATGTTTGTATAGTATTTTTAATTTGGTATACTATTATACATTTATATGTTTCCTCAATGAAATAAATATTTGATTTTTTTAAGTTCTCTTAAAATAATGCAATTTATTTATCATTTTCATTTTCATTGTTTATATCTAATTTATTTCTACCTTTCTTCTTTGTAATTTTTTTTTTTGTTGTGTATAGAGATTTTATTATGTTTATTTAGTCTTTTACTTTGTGTATATATCTTAATTTTTTTTTCTATGTTTTTATCAGACCGCCTAAACTATAAATTCAATTGTGTATTATCCAATCCTTTGTGGCAAAGATAATTGTATTTTTTCACAAATAATTTAATAAAAATTTTATTGAATTTGAGATTAATTTTTAAATATTTATATAAACCAGTATTAATGATTTTATAATTTTTCTTTTTATAATTTGAAGTCACAATTAAGTGAAGGAGATGCTATTAATGGACTAATTTGGTCATTTCACTAGACTCAAGATAGTAAAGATTAAGGACAAAGCGTGATTGAAGATTGTGTTTGGTTTTACTTATATTTTACACTTTGATTTTGTTTAGATTCATTTGTTTGGCAGAACATTTATATAAGGGGGAATTATTGTTGTGTTGAGAATTGAACGTTTAGTTTTAAATTCAAGTTTATTGTCCAACTAAGCTGATTGATAAACCCAATAACAATATTAGAAAAATGTATTCTTCAAAGTTGTTTATGTTGTAGTTCTTCAATTTATTTTTCTTTACAGTTTTATTTTTGTAAGGCATAAAGATGACTGAATTTAATATATACATAGCTATTGAATTATAATCTCAATTTTATTTACAAATACTAATTATGGAGAATGAATAATATTTTGGAACAAAATTATATTTTATTAAAATTTTCATTGTCCATTGACGTTGTCCAAAATTAATTGTTAACTATTATTCTTTTTATTTTGATGTGAATCAATATATTGATATATATATAGCTATTGATTGATTTTTCTTTTAATATATGTATTTATTGTTCCCTTTTCTTTTCTCATGCTAAAATTTTTAATTAATTGATCAAATTTAGAATATTATTTTGTAACTATATACAATCCATATTTATTTGTGTTTGCTTTGATAAGGTATAATCATTATTAATATATTGTTTTATTTAGAAAAATATAATTATTGATAGATTACTAATTTTATTTTCCAAATCCCCACCTAACTATTTAAGTGACAAATTTCTTTTTCTAAATTGAAAAAAGTTAATATAACACACACAGGCACAAAAAATAGAAACATAGCAAAAATTAATAATAAATAATATTATTACCTTTTTATATGCCTAATATTATAACTTTTGATTTGATATTGATATCTATATCAATCAATAATGTGTATATACTAATATTATTATTATTATCCTTATTTTACCATTTTTAAAATTTTTTTTTTTTTGAAATTTTTTTAATAAATCCATAAATACATAGATGGATTCAAATCTCAACAAGAAATGAGGAATGAGAATACATAATGAAGATGACAATGGTGATGAGAGAAAATTCTAAATGAGGATGTGATTGGAAGAAAAGTTTCCAACTTCAAATCTAGAGAATTTTAAAAATCATATATATATATATATATATATATATATATATGTATGTATATTCTTGTGCCATATGTAATTTTTTGAAACTTAAACATTTCAATTTATCAATTCCACAATTGTTTCATATTATTTTTTGAAAAAAAACTTCAATTTTTCAAAATTAAAATATTTTTAAAAAATAAATTCACAATTTACACCTGTGATAATGATACTAATTATTTATAGATTTTTTTTAAAAATAAATAATTATATTCTTAATTAAAAATAATTATGTAATTGATATACTACTTCAATAATTGAAATGTCATAAATTAGAATTATATATGATTTTTTTACTAATTATAACATATTAATTATAATAGATATTTTAAAATTGATATTTTAATTTACTAAAATGATGTACAAGGAGAGGATGTGTAATTGAAATCACATCGTAAATATATCAGGTAATTTTTTATTAATTAGAAAAAATATTTTTATGTTTTTATAAATCAAATCCTTTAATTTACGAAAAAAGTCTGGTGAGCAGGATAACAAAGAAAGAACCAATGAAGTGATTTAGCGCATGGATTACTCGCAATAATGGATGAGAATGAGGACATATTTTGTTTTCTTGGGGACGATTGATAAAGGAGAGGTTCCCATTTGTTAAATAAAGGCAGGGACAAGGATAAGGCGTTCGGTTTTTTTTGAATTATCTTTGTTAGATTTGTAATTATGTATGCATTTTTAATTTTAATTTGGATTATGTTCTATTAGTAATATTTGTTAATATGGACATTTTTGTTTAGAATTTCAAAATATTTTTAATTTTTCTCTTTTTAAATTTTTTTAAATCTAATTATTATAAATCCAATAGGGATTAAATTTAGTGGCAAATTAGGGAATCAGGACTCAATAATTGGGGTAAGCTAAGAGCAAAATTTAGAATAGAATATGGCATGCAACATATCTCCACTTTCTAATGTTGGATCCTAATTGTCAATTTAATATAAATCGCTTGCTAATATAAGTTAAATTATCTAGCTTTGCTCTTTAATTTTTCACAATTTCAACTTTCAAATATAAAATATTTATAAAATAGGCTCTTTATTATTAGTTATAAATTATATCTAGAGAATTTTTAAGCTTTATAAGGACCATTAAATATAAAAATAGATATAAAATGAGATGACAATATTTATACTTTTTTTATTTATTTAATTGTTCAATTATTAACTTATTTTTAAAATAAATTTATATATTCAATTTTCTTATAAGATATATTTAAATAAATTATTATTTCAACTTAATGATCAACACTTACTTTTTAAATTCATAACAATATAATCTGAGGTTAAGAGCCAAGAAGACATATAGATATATTATATCAAATACAAGATATTATTTGTATATTCACCAAAAAAGATAAGATATTATTTGTAAAGTGCGTATGTAAAGTGCCACTTCACAAGACACACACACTGTTGTCCACAAAGGTGTCAAATTCAATGGCTTTGGTCACTGCACAGTTTCACTCCCTTCAATTCCCAAACTCCCCATCCTCAAAAACATCATTCGACCCTTTTCAGTTAACCCACAAATCCCAAATTCGGAAGATTAGATCTTCAGAGGCAAGACCTCCAGTTCCTCCTCATCCTCCCCAATAGTTGGAGATGCAGCAATGACGTAGACAATCTCCGTCGCTTCATCCACCTCAACATGGGAAACTGGAACGGCTCTCTCTATGTAACTAAACTAACTATTCTTCAATCAATTCTAACTTCTGAAGTTACAAGCTTACTTTATTTGAATGTATTGTGAAAGTAACATTTAAATGAGATGATTTGATTGAATGATACTATAAAAATGAGTGTACGAGACTTAAATTCATTTTATTTTATTTTATCTTTTTAATGTAATCTAGTAATATATGGAGTCTACTAGACTAGACTAATATGAAGATATAAACTTTTTGTGCATTCGATTGTTCAATCATCCTTTTTTCCTTCTTTCTTTTGTAGCAATTTGATTCTTGTGGGAATTTGTTGCAACGAGTGAGTACCAAGCTTGCTGCCAGCTCTTATGGGGAAGATGAACTCATGAGCCTCATTCAAACGTAAGCAAGCTTCTCTTTGGATACCCTTTTTTTTTATTTTCTTTTTAGTAAAAATCAAGGGAAATCGCCATACAACTGGAAAAATTTCGGTAGTTCCTCAAATTTAAATAACATTTAAGAGAGATGGTATGATGCTTCATAAGGAGAAAATGGACTGAGTCTGTGTTTGTTTGCTGAACCATAATCCTATTTTGTTAAATCACTGGAATATGAGAACTATTGTTCATCATCAGCATTTTATGTAAAGCACAGGTTTAAATGACATCCTAATGAGGGTGTTTCAAAGGCAGCTTTTAGCATATTATCTTGCTTGACTGTAGTTTTCCAATTAAAATTTTATATAGATGCTGTTGTATAATTAAATTATGTTGCTCCTTGCAGGCTGTATATTAAACAGCCATCATAGAGTATACTTCGATTTCTGAGAATAATAATGATAAGACAGATGGGCAGAGTACAAAATTAAGGAAACCAACATGTTTACTGTTGACAAATATCAACAAGTGAGCTTTTCTTCTAATGCTTAAACACAGTTGTGAGCTTTCTTTTTCTTTTTGTCCTGTTTTTGGTCATGATCCATTGCTTCTTTAAAATATCCACTTAATTAAGTTCAGATAGGCTTTTTCCCATCTGAGAGAGCGTTTGTGCTGAGGTACCAAACAGCTGGAATGTTGGAGACAGCATTAAGGCAAGGGGTTCTTGGAGAAGATGACACTGGTGAAGAATCACCTAATAAGTGCCTCTTTCTGTAGAAGAGATCAACTGGTGCCATTTGATAGATTTCTATATAGGTATATTGGTGTACTATTGACATTGTTACACGTTAGCAAAGGAAGAAATCATGGCTTCAGTAGGTGGAGATAGTGACAGGACATACATTATATTTTATCTGAGTATTTTAGTAACATGCATGATATCATCAACTTAAGCATGTTTGACTAATACATTATGCAAACTGCAGTGCCATAGCAAGTGCAAAACCCCCTAGTTTAACTGGTAATTTGAGGAGTTTTTTATGTTATGCTCTTAGTAAGTAATTGATCAATGGCCTTAGAAAGTCAATCCACAAAGAGAAACAAATTATTTAACTTCAACTTTCAGATGTCCATCTGTAATTTCTGCCCTTGATAGTTATTTTCAACTCGATGAAGTAGTTCCTTACTTCCTTGTAACATGCTAAAGAACATTGCAATTTTCTCATAGAAAAGTAATTTACCATATGGATATATATAAGCACATCCGGCAGATAAAAGATAACTTTATGGGTGATCATAAAGCATTCCCCATTCAGGAAAGAAAAACCAATAACAATGGAAAATTCTAATCCTCTACTGAATTATCTGAGCTAGTGTATAATATGATTTGGTGCTAGTATATCATATGATCATAAAAGCAAAGTATAGAATGAAATTTCACAAAATCATGTTTCTTTAATTTTATATAATAATTCTTATTTGATTGTATACATGGAAACCTTTAGATGACTATTTTTTTGATTAATCTGGAAGACTGGAACAGCCTATGACAGTATAACAACAACAGCAGCAGCAGCCAAGTCTTATTCCATTAGGTGGGATTGGCACATGGATTAATCAATGCCATTGAGTTTCTGTTGAAACCTTAAGATTTTAGTACAACTGTTTTAGAGTAGATGTTTTTTAATGGTTTCTCCTAAAGTTTTCTTTGGTTTTCAAGTTTCCTTTCCCTCTTCCAATTCTAAAACCCTCAAAAGGGTATATTATTTGGGGTGTGTTTGGTTGGGGAGTAAAAATGAGAATGAAATTTTCATGGAAGAGCTTCATGTGTAAATTTTTCACATAGAGTTTATTTATGAAAATTTTACCCTCTAACCAAACATATCCTAGAACTTAAATCTTTAGGGTGTTTGGTTGGGGAATGAAAAAGGGAGTAAAAATTTCATGGATGAGCTCTATATAAATTACTATGAAGCTCATTTATGGAATTTTCCTGCCAACCAAACGTATCTTCCTGGATTGGCATGTCTCTAACAACATGTAAAAAATGCACACACATTATTTTTCATGCCTTCATTGGACTTTATAATTATGTTGCAGAAATCTCAAGCTTCCCTCTCGTCGACCTTCTGTTGTATGTGAGAATTGCCTGTATTCTCTAGAGAGATATGCGAGCAAGAGCCTTTCACATTTTGGAGCCAAAAGGCACTATAGATATGCTTATTGTTTTCCTAGAGGAAAGAAGTGATGGGTCTTCTCCCTACTTGACAGTACTAAGGTGAGTTTCACTAATTATGTGTATCTTTTTTTTTTTTTGTTCTTTTGTGTATATCTACTGCAGATTTCTTTCCCATACACACAAGCTAGTACATATTAATTTATAAGAGAGTTTTTCATTGGAAAGTTGTACCAATTTTTCACAGCAGCAGGACAATATCTTATGGTTATAGTTTCTTAGACATTTTTCCTTCTCTTTGAATTCATTGCAGGACGTGAATAATAGGATTACACCCTTTCTTGGTAAATGGAAAGGTCATTCCATTACAAAACGAAGTGGTGTGTATGGATCTACAATTGCTGAAGCTGATACAGTTGTGTTGCATGAGATGGCTGATCATGGCCAACTTATTCAGGTATTTGCATCTTAATAACATACGGTGTGTAGTTATAGTGAAATTGTAGCTTAACAGAATTCTTAAAGTATCACTCAAACTTGGGCAAATTTTACTGCATAACTATAAGACCGGCGATATTATGAGACTAAATGTTGGGTGGTAAATTGCCAGTGAAAAAGGCTTAGCATTGCAGAGATGAAGATGCTGCATTGGATGAGTGGACACACTGGATAAGACAGGATTTGAAATAAATACATTAAAAAGAAAGTTGGGGTAGCATGTAGGTGGTTCGGGCATATAGAGAAGGCCTATAGAAGCCCCAACAAGAAGAGTATATCAAATGGAGGATAGTCCCATAACTAGTGGTAGATGAAGCCTTAGAAAAAGTTTGGTGATACAATTAAAAGAGATCTAGATTTTAAGTGGCTGAATGTGAACATGATTTATGACAGAAAATCATAGCGTCATCTAATGCATGTATCCAACCCTATCTAGTGGTTTAACTAAGTTCCACAATTCACATGTTTTACTTGTTTGGACTTATTTTATTAAATTTTTCTCTCTTTTGCTTCATTCTATACTACATAGAACATTAGCACTGCTTGATTATAAGTGGCATTATCTTCTGTCCCACCCTGTTCAGCTTTAATGATATATTTTGATTTTAGTAATACTTTATGAACAAGTCATTTCTTTAGTTTGTTTCAACAGAAGAACTTCCTCTTTTACGTCATATTTTTGTGGACAAGAAAATGTTTTAAAATTAACACACTTACACACCTTTCCCAATAGTTGTTGTTTTTGCTGTTGATGTTGGCTCTTGGTATCAGGATGTTACTTCAAGTTCAACAACATCTGATGGGAAAGATGTTACCACGAACGTGCATTGGACTGGCACAATATCAGACAATTTGGTTACATTTGATGGAGGCTACCAGATGATACTATTGCCAGGTGGCATGTACATGGGGTGTCCTTGCGACATCGCAAAAAGTGTGGCAGAGTCCAAGTCTTTCCATTTAGAGTTCTGTTGGTTGGAGACACCTGACAAGAGGCAAAGACTGGTTCACCTATGATGTGCAAGGCTTGGCTGTCTCATCTACTTATTTTTCTGAGACTAAATTGTGAATAATCTACTTCACTTTTTCTGGTTTTATGAAAAAGGCTTATCTTCTTCCCTAGAGATAGCTCTTATAATCATGATAATGAAGTGAACCTTTGTAATACCGATCTTCACATCTTTAATTCTTTATGATAGGTTGATTTTGGCCTAAATCATTATTCAAAAGATTTAAGCTGCTGGGTATATGAATTGTTTTATATCTTAACACATCCTCTCACATGAATGTTTCTTTTGAACTTGAGTATGAACTTAATAATGGGGGATAATAATGATTGAAATCCCAAACCATTTGGACTTGTGCACTCTGGTTTAAGACTGAGAAAGTGTCTGAACTTTGCTTTATTATTATTATTATTTTATTATTGATAATTCTTGCCAAACCAAATGAGGTTCAGTTTAAGAGAAATGTCAACCTCAGTCCAATTAGTTAGTGCCAAGCCTAGGTAATATTAAAGGGGAAATTTTTTTTACTATTTTACAGTTTCACTGTTAAATGATGAGTGCAATTGCTTTCAAAAACAAGTTAATGAATTTAATTAGATTAATATTAGATATTACTGACTTATTAAAATATCCCACTTGTTTTCTTGTTACTCCCTTTTAAGTTCTCTCTACTTAGGTTTGGTTTAGTAATGCTAAATAAGAGATGTGTATGCTTATTATAAGTATAAGATGATTTTTTTTGTTTGGTAAAGGAAAAGTTGAGGTGTTTCTACTTTTACCTTTTAAAAGCTGAGTGCTTTTGAGACCAATTCATGAGATGTTTTCTAAAAGTGGTTTGTGCTTTCTAAAACTTATCAATGTGATATTATTCTATTTAATGATAATAAAAATATAAATTATCTTCTTTGATATTTGTGTTCTTTAATAAAAAACCAAAAATAATTATTTTGGATTCTAAAAATAATTTTATAATATATTTACCAAATATTATTGTGGTTTTTTCTTATCAAGAACAACTTACCAAATAATATTATTATAATTTTTTAGACAATTTTTGGAGTTCTCAAAGAGTTCGGCAACTCTTAAGAAGTCACAACAAATATCAAATCAAAGGGATCTCTACTAATGTGTCACTTCAAACAAAGTGTGTTTGGATTTGAGTTGGAGGTGGAATTGATTTTGCCTCCCCAAATTGATTATGTTAATCTTTTATCATATTTGGATGTCAAAGATTAAAATCGATTCTTGCCCTTAGAATTGATTTTAGAAGATGTGAAAATTTATTATTTTTTGTTCATAGCTTTAGAGGAATTATTAAATATAAATCATTTTACTTTAAAATTAATTTTAGTGGGTGTGTTTGTCAACTTAGTGATTATGAGACTTAAATTTTATATATAATCAAAAAGTTTGAAAGCAAAGGTTTTTTTTTTTTGTTCAAAAGCTACTCTTTTAAATTTTTACAAAAGCTGAAAATAATTTTTTAGAGATTTTGATTATTTTTAAAAAAATTATGAAAATTTATGAAAAAAAATTTGAGTGAAAAAAAGATTTTAAGTAGAAAAAAAGAAGCTCATCCAATCGTATTTAAATCAAAAAGAGTCAATTTTACACACGTAAAATCAAATGCACAGAACTTGTTGATTTAGTAAAACACCATCTTTGCAATGTAGAAATTCTTTTTTATATATATATTGGTAGAGGAGAAGAGAAATTTTTATATGTTGTAATAATAAGAAAAAGTTAATATTTTACAAGAAATTAATTTTTGCACTATAACTCTACAAAATAATTTACAGTGTCTATCTATAAAATATCAAGAAATTATGAAATTTTGGTGACCGGTTATCATGAGTAAGTAGCCATTGTCATTTTACTTTTTCTTGAGTATCCATTAATCGCATGTTTAACATGTAAAAATTAATCTCATTTAATATTAGTTAATATTCACATACAACCACAAGGTGTGGCGTGGTGATAACTCATATTGTCCCTTAACCATGGTTGGGGGTTCGATCATCACTATGGGAATGAAACGCATTCGTGGCTAAGCATTTTGCTCTTCAAAGGCTCCGTAACGAGGGATTAGTCACAGGTACCCTTGAAATAATAAATGTCCTGATTGTTGGGAAAATCTTAGGAATGAACATCTATCAACAGCGGAAGCAACAAATATTCTCCCACATGTGCAGCTAAATAGGTAGTACCAAAAATATTCTAGGTAGTATAATAATTTGGTAGAAACATAAAACAAGAGACGTCGTAATTTTTAACGTGGAACAGGAAATCAAAGGGACAAAAAAGGCGGGGGTAGTCCAATAAAAACTTCCACTATGATCAATGGGAATACAATTAGTCTTTTTGGTAGCACTACGGATCTCAACAATCAATAGAATACTCACCAAATGGGTAAAACCAAACCATATAACTCCACAATGTGGTATCACAAAACAACCATCAGAGAAAGCAATGAAATTGGCAAGGCCTATCTCAAAGTCTCAAAGCAACATTTAGAACAACGTACTAAATTTTCATGATAAACGAAGCCGTTTTAGGTCTGATGATGAACCGCACAGCTCGATTTTCTCTTCTCTCTCCGCACAGCACTATTCTCCGGCATTTCTCACGATGCATTCTTCTCTCAATTCACGCTATTGCAGCGTGTTTAGTTTTCCTTCTTTTTTTTGGTTTTCTTTTGTTTTCTTTTGTAATTTGTTGATGGGCCCCATTGGGAGGAAGCCACCAACAAATCTACCCTTCCCAACTCAAGTGGGGATTAACTGTTCCACTAAGCCTCCTTCTGCTGCAAGAAACAGCACTTCACACGCAAAGCTTTAGTCATCATATCTGAACCATTGTCATCAGTCTAGATCTTTTCCAATGAAAGCAACTTCATCTCCAATGCTTCACATATCCAATGATCCTGCACCTCTATGTGCTTCGACCTGGAATGAAATGTCGGGTTCTTTGAGATGGATAGCACTGGCTATCACAAAATAACACAAACTTCTCTTGATCAAGGCCCAACTCTTGTAGAATTTCTTCATCCACAATAGCTCTTTTGAAGCTTCAGTAATAGCAATATATTGGCCTAAATGGAAGACAAAGCAACACACTTCTGAAAGTCTAGGAACTCCATGACACAACTCCCGCAAAAGTCATCAGTCCCAAAGTAGACTTCCTAGAATCAAGATCACTAGCCATCTACATCTGTGTAACCATCCAACACAGACTGGCCACTACCAAAGCACCAACAAACTCTAGAAGTGCCGTGCAAATACCTGAAAATCCACTTCAAGCTTGCCAATGATCCTCCCAAATTAGGAGAAACGGCTAACAACACCAACAACATGAGCAATATCTGGCCTAGTGCATATCATAATGTACATCAAACTGCCAATCAACGCATATGGAACCTTCTTCATCTCTTCTTTCTTTCTCACTTGTAGGGCATTGTTGTGAACTCAACTTGAAATGACTAGCAAGTTAAGTACCGCAGGCTTTGACTTAATCATGTTAAACCTCTCCAACACCTTCTCAATGTACTTCTGCTAGATAACCACAACTTACCATTCTTCCTGTAACGAGTGATCCTCATGCCAAGGATTTACTTTGCAGAACCTAAGTCCTTCATAGCAAAGGACTTATTTCAAGTTACTCTTACGACTCTGAATCTTCTTTGTCATGACCAACAATCAACATGTCATCCACATAAAGCAAGAGAATTATGAAATCACCATAAGAGAATTTATTGACAAATACGCAATGGTCAAAAGTGGTCTTACTATACCCATAATCCGCCATAAAAGAATCAAATTTCTTGTACCATTGCCTTGGTGCTTGCTTGAGGCCACACAAACTTTTCTTCAATTTGCACACAAGCTGCTTCTTCCCTTAACCTTGAAACCCTTTGGTTGTTCCATATAAATTTCTTCCTCCAAATCACCATGAAGGAATGCGGTCTTTACGTAAGCCTAACCTAAATTAAACTAAGCCTAAACCAAACACAACTCAAATAGAGGACATCTTCACCACTTAGTGAGAAAATTTCTTCAAAATCAATTCCTTTCTTCTGCTCAAAACCTTCACAACAACTTGCTTTGTATCTTGGTGAGACATTATCTTCAATTTTCAGCTTGAACACCCATTTATTTTTTAGTGTTTTTCTAACCTTTGGCAACTTCATCAACTCAAAGTGTGATTCTCATGCAAGGAATTCATTTCCTCTTGCATGGCCTTCAACCATTTGTCCTTGTGCTCATTAGAAATAGCCTCTTGGTAGCTCTCTGGCTCCCGCTTCAGAGATAGTCACATACTCATTTGAAGGATATTTCTTCGAAGGTTGATGCGGTCTTGTAGATCTTCTCAATTGTGGCTTAACTAGTGGTTCTGGTGGAACTTGCTCGCTGGCACCTCAAAAGTAGGTGTCGGCTCATCACACTGTATTCTCATTATCAACCTCTACATCTCCCCCATCAATAGGAGTACTCAGAGGAGACTTCTCGATCAACATCAGTTGCTTATAGTAACGGTCACTAGCTTGTCTGACTTCTCAAAATCTTCAATAGTTTGGTCTTCAAGAAAGATCACATCTTGGCTTTTGATTATTCTTTTACTTGCTAGATCCATAACCTGTAACCAAAAGTCTTCATGAGGTTAACCAACGAAGATACACTGCTTGGACTTCCAACTGTTAAGCAAAGAACTCAACAACAACAACAATGCTTGCAACTCATTAGACAATGTAATCTCATTGGTTGTCGCTGATTGACAATCTCCTGGATACTATTCAAATGCTCTCGCATTGAATCACTTTCTTTATATTTCATATTTTCGCTTTGAATCAAGTATGCCCTATTTTGTACATTCTTCCTCTTATATAAATCTTCAATTTCTGCCACATGCTATGAGCATTAGTTTCTTTGTCAACATGTGGATACACCATAATTGGGCTACCTTAATCAAAACAACAGTTTTGTTGGTCTGTAAATTGCTAAGCTTATCGCAGAGCTTATATTTATCTTCTCAATTGGATCATATAATACCTTGCTGTATAGCATATGCTTTCCATCAGGGTCTTACAAACTTGGTAATTTTTGGAATTCAATTTGATCATATTTGAACCTTGATGTTTCTCATTCACTACAGAATAGAAAAAAAAAAGGAAGTTCTAAAATACAACTTGTTGGGAAAATCTTCAGAATTAACCTGTTGTTAATAGCAGAAGCAACAAATATTTTTTAACTAGGCTAGTTAAATCAGTAGTTACGAAATACTAGGCAGTATAATAATTGACAGAAACATAAAATAGGGAAGAAGTTGTAATTTTCATGGGAAAGTCAAATAGAGGGACAAAAAATCCACAGGACCTAGTTCAGTAAAAATTTCGCACTATGATCAAATAAAATCCAATAAAGTCTTAGCTGGTAACGCTTAAGAATCTCAACAATCGATAGAATACTTAAATAGGAGCGGAACACGCCAGATCATCAATGTGTCTCTCACAAAACAGCAGGAGAAGGCAATGAATTAACGGTTATATTTAGTATTAAGCTCGATGTCAAAAACGATATATTAAATTTTAATGAATAAACGGAGTATGTTTATAGGTAATGATAAGGGCACTCCCTTTTCTCTTCTCTCTACGCATGGCGCTATTACTCCACCGTTTCTCACGATTTTATTCTTCCCTCAATTCACGCTATTGTAGCATATTTTTAGTTTTCCTTTCTTTTTTTTGGTTTTTCTTTTTTTTTCTTTTATAATTTATTGTTGGGTCCATTGAGGAGGGAAGCCCACCCAACACTCATTTAGAATAAAAAAATATTTAACACTATACTTATGATATTAAAAATATAACTGAAGAAAAAATAAAATTGTTAGTCTAAACTACAATATCTGAAGTTTATCAAATCCCCTGCATATAAAAAAAGAATATCGGCATACCAATATATATATATATATATATAGAGAGAGATTAGTCTCTTATAAATTATGAACACAAAAACAAGGGTCAGGAAAATTTGGTAAATAGTAATAAAAAAAGAAAGTTAAATGACAACAGCAAGAATAATTTCTCGGGATCTTCAACCTCCACTTCTACTCCAGATTCAATTGAAATTTAGTTGTCAAACTATTATTAAACAATGAGGCGTGTTATTTATATGGATGGTGTTCGAAATATTAATCTAAAACTAATTTAATCTAGTATTAAATAAGATATGAATTATACAAGTAAAGTTAATATTCATTAAATAATAAATACTAAGTCGAGATAATATTCTGCAAATAATTATCATCTCTCTTAAACAATTCTTAAAACTATAATGATGGATTGAAAAAACGCTTATAACCAAGAAGCAGCATATTCCAACGCATCAAAGAGATGCCGATGCTCACATCTGAACCAACATTTACATATACTAATAACGACTTCAAATTCACGTCTTTACGACAATTATGATCCACCTAGTTAACACGTAGTTATCTTATGAGGGACCTTCACCTTGACAACATCTTCAACATCCTCAGTCACGAACAACAATGAACAAACACACTCTCCTCATCCGTAGATTCATACTGTGTCATCATAGGATCTAACACAAATGAAAATCTGCACTTTTTCAGTGTCACTGGCCATAGTTTTGGCCATGACCAACGTCATCAACATGGCAGTGGCTGAGACTACTCGCATACCCACCACCTTGGATGGCCCATTTGACCCGGTGACTCGCCGGTTCGACTCGTCACTGCGAAGGGGCAGTGATGACTTGCCTATGACTCATCCAAGGCTCAGAAAGAACGTGACTTCTAATTTCCCTGAGCAGATTGCCCTTGCAATTTCTTCACCAACTTCTATGAGGGTCTCTTGGGTCACTGGTACTTTTATCTCATCAGCTCGATTCTCAAAAACATTCAGTTTTTTTTATTCTTTTTGAGATTTTGTTTAGCACGCTTAGATATTTTGCAGGGGCACCTACACCCTCTGCTAATTAGTGGTCAATATTTCATCAAAAGTCCCAACATAA
>JAMLFY010000106.1:0-68688 GCA_030441495.1 Dalbergia oliveri
CCAAATGGCCATTTAAAGAGTCATAAAAATTCTATATGACATTTCATTATGTCTAGGATACCCTGTAAAAATTTTAGGACAACAAAGCTCTATAGCTACTTCAGAAAAATGTACAAATTTTGGGGCAGGGGCCACCAATTCACAGTCCAAACCCGAGTTCCCAAAATTTTTAACCCTGGTAACTGATGGAATCAAGGCACAAGAAAATTTATAGTGATACTTCAATATGTTATAACTTCGTGTAAAAATTTCATGGGCTAATTCAATCAATTTATATGATAATAAATTTGGACAAATTCTTGCTTTAGTTTCAATAACCAAGACAGCATCAAGTCACATTTTGGTTCTTGAATTTTTTGAGGCAGCAAACTTTAAAATCAACACCCAAGAAAATTCATGTAGTTAGTTCAAGATGTTAAATACAACATATAATTTTTA
Source organism: Dalbergia oliveri (assembly GCA_030441495.1). Taxonomy (NCBI): domain Eukaryota; kingdom Viridiplantae; phylum Streptophyta; class Magnoliopsida; order Fabales; family Fabaceae; genus Dalbergia; species Dalbergia oliveri. Next base: position 439 of record JAMLFY010000106.1, read on the forward strand.
TAGCTCATGAAATTACCCACAACTATATCAGAAAATTCATGCATAATTACTACTTGTAGGACAACTAGGAATCCAAGGCCTAGTCCCAATTTCCTTTGAGAAACCCTTTTCTAACCCCATCCAAACACACCACCAAAATTCACACATCAATATCAAAATATTATCCATCAATACAACTAGAAATTTCGGACTTAGGTTCAGCAGATTCAAAAATTTGACAAGATAAGGCAGCAAAAACCCTACTTTGAGAGCTCTTGAGCTCTGTGCTCTAAAGGATGCCCCCTTGATTTCTCTTCACTTTAAGGACTCCCAATCACACACCAAACCTCCTCTAGGCAGTAAGGAAGTGGGGATCAAAGTGAGAATTAATGGAGGTTTGGGATTTTAGGTTAGATTTGTAGGTATTGAAGTGTAAACAATTTTAGTAAAGGAAGATTTTGGTTGTGACAACTCTAAGCTAGTGTATAATGGCTTTGAAAGCAAGATGAAACTCTTGGAAATGGAGGTTTTTAGTGTTCTGTAATGCTTCAAAAACTGGACTTTGTTGTGTTGATGCAACATGGCTGAGTTGTAGCTTGCCTCATGGCAGCTCAAAAGCATGAACCCTAGCATTACTTAGAGATGGTAAGGTGGTTTTTACCTTGAAGATTTGGAAGCACTACCTCTATAAAGAGACTTGTAAGATCTTAACAAACCATAAGAGCTTGAAGTAGATCTTTCAACAAAAGAATTTGAACCTAAGACGCAGATGGCTTGAGTTGCAAAAGGATTATGACTATATGATCTTGTACTACCAGGGAAGGCGGAACGTCAGATGCCTTGAACGGGAAGTTGGCGGTTTGGCCCACATAGCACTAGTGAGGCAACCATTAGTAGAGAATATCCACAAGTTAGAAGCTAAGAGTTCAGTTTGGCCTTAGTGATATAGGGGTTTTTTTAGCTCACATGGGCTCAGTCAACCTTGGTGGACAGAGTGAGACACAAGGGCGAAGATTCGAAGCTAGCTAAGTTAGTTGAGGATGTTCATAAGGGTAAGAATACAGAGTTCTCAGTTGATGCTAAGGGTGTGTTGCACCTTGGGAAGCGTTTATATGTGCCCATAGTGGGTGAGCTAAGGAGAAAGAGATGGAGGAAGCCCATAGTGTAGCATACTCCATGCATCTAGGAGTAAGCTCAGATGTATCAGGACCTTAAGTAGTTGTTTTGGTGGGATGGTATGAAGAGGGATGTCAGTGACTTTGTAGCAAGGTGCTTCATGTGCCAGCGGTCAAGGCTGAGCACTAGAGGCTGGCGGGTTACTCACGCAATAGATATTCCAGAGTGGAAGTAGTAAAGGATAACCATGGACTTCATAGTTCAGGTTACTTGGACCACCAAGGGGTTCAACTCCATATAAGTGATAGTAGGCAGGATGAGCCAAGTCAGTACATTTCTTGCCGTAAAGACTACCTTCAATGCAGCACAACATGCAAGTTGTACATCGATGAAGAGTCAGATTTCACAGTGTCCAGGTATCTATCATATGGACGGAGGGTCCAGTTCACTTTGCGATTCTGGAGGGCATTAGGAAGTCCTTGGGATGCGTGGATTTGACCATAGCTTTTTATCCAGATAAATGGTAAATCAAAAAAGATGATAAAGACCTCAAAAGATATGCTCAGAGCTTGTGTGCTAGATTTTGGAGGAACTGTGTGATCACCTACCCTTGATCAAGTTCTCATAGAACAACGGTTGGGGCAAGTATCCATATAGCACCATTCAAGGCCTTATAGGAGGCATTGCAGGTCTTCCATAAGGTGGTTTGAGGTTAGGAAGCTAAGTCTTAGGCCTGGACCTAGTTAAGGAAACCTTAGAGAAGGTTAGTTGATCAAGGAGCGTCTTTTAGAAGCACGGTCCGGCAGAAGTCTTATGTAGAAAACCATCGGCTAACTTGGAGTTTGAGTTAGGGACCATGTGTTTAAAGTATCTCCTATGAAAGAGGTAGTGAAGTTACGTAAGCGAGGAAAGTTAAGCCCTCGTTTTATCAGCCCATTTGAGATCTTAGAGAAAGTTGGCGAGTAACCTATAAATTGGCACTGCCTCCTAGTTTATGAGCCATACATCTAGTGTTCCATGTTAGTATGCTTAGGAAGTATATGCCCGACTAGTCTTATGTGCTCACTTTGCAAACGGTCCAAGTCAATGAGAGTTTGTCCTATGAAGAGGAATCAGTTGTCATCATGGATAAGCGATTAAGAAGCTTCACTCAAATGAGGTAGCCTAAGATGAAAGTTATTGGAGGAACCATTTCGGTAGAAGCGACTTGGGAAGCTGAAAAAGCCATGAAAATCAAATACCCCACCTTTTTCTATCTCAAGGTATGTTATTTAGATTTGAAAGGGGTAGTATGTGATATCCCAAATACAAATTTATTAGTTTGTGAACTAATAATAAACTAAAATGGATAATCTTAAATCTTATTCCTAGAAGAAATTACATATCATATCATTATGACAAAATAATGTCATGACTCGGCTTAGGCATGTAACACCCTAGTAATTAACCAAATACACCTAGGTTGAATTGGATTAATGACTAGACTTTACTCTTTACTTTGGTTCTTTCATCGTATTTTGAAAATACTTAGTGAAATTACGAGCCATTTTTTTTTACATAATTGAAATTGTGAGCCGCGCATAACATAAACGATTAAGCGGTAGTAAAATAAGACATTTAAGAATCTAAATATATCATATTGGCTCCATCACATAACATCCATAATGCACATCACAACATATATACAATAACCTCACTCAAAAGGTGAGTTAAGTTCATACATCATATCTTACATATTCACACCAGGAAACTATTTATAAGGAAATTCATGCCCTAAACTAGATGACCTTAAAAGCTAGGAAGGCTACTCTAAAGCTGGGATGTATAACACTCTTAAGACTACTTAAAACTCTCTAGGGCCACTGTCTTGGAAACGGGAAGAACCAATATCACTCACGAGCTTCCTCGGAAGGGGCACACAAATGCACCAGCGGGGTCGCATGGACGATCTTCTTGCTAACCTCGGCTGAACAATGTTTCCTCACTCCCTCTCTTACATGTGGGAGAGTAGGAGCAGAGCTCTCAAATAAGCATGGTAGGAGGGTCCTCTGGAGATGGTTCAGATATCTCGTTCGTGGCTTATCTCTGGAAAACCATGGACGGCGAGATGAGGCGGGATAAGACGTAACATTCTTTCATCAAGTGGACGTGCATGTTCGAAAACCATTTCATCGCCATAGGGAGAAGTAGAAGAAAAACGATAACTGGGCAGGATGCAAATGGATGACCTACGTAAATAAAGACACGAAGGAGCACCTTCCTTCAAAGTGATACGAATGATGCACGGATCATAGTGGAATTCCAAGTAGGTGTCAACGACGGGACGAATGTCGCCATTCTGAATCTGAAGACAATGACGGAAATAAAGGAAAGGGAGTGAGAATCTTACTAAAGAATTCTCAGTAGGTATCTCCTTCTACGGTGCCATCATCAAAGTCTCCAGGAATCTCGGGTTATTATAAATAGTGAACATACGAAGATTAAATTTTAAGTTCAGAAAATACTTTTAAGAATTCGGCCAATTTTAATTATGCGTCTTATAATGCATCATAATCTTAACATGTCATATTTATAATGAACTTTTCTTTTATCATTACATCATATTCCTCATCATCATCATTAATATAACATGCATAGAAGAACATCATATTTCTCATTATCAACTCATGTATGTTATGCAGGAAGAATATCATAATAGCTACACATGGGCATGGTGCACATAATTTATTTCTTTAGTACCTTAGGTGACTTTAAAATCTTATCATCCTCATTATTTTCCTTGGGCCACCCTATACTCCACCCTTTGGGAGTAATCTAGGTTATGAGCTCATACCTTACTAGTCGTCACTAGCATATACTTATCCTTTTTGATAAGTTAAAGTCCTGACTCTACCCTTTTGAGAACAGGTTAGGGGGCTAGAATCACCTTTTCACCACCTATAGTTTGATGGGTCCAAGGATCATTTTCTTATAAATTTTAAGTCACCAATAAGTCTTTGCATGTTACAACTCGCAATTCATAATAATTCTAACATTTTCATATTTAGGTCTTATTCTGGAATAATATATATCAACTATAATCATGCATCTGGGAGATTCCAGGAAAGAGTGGGTCACAATGGACACGCTAAATACCAAATCTTTCCTTAGCCAGAATCTTTCCAAATTGTACTCTTAAGTAATACACTTTCTTAGACAAAATATGTCTTTATTTCATGCATAAGTTTTCATTGTTTGCAACAGCAACTATAACATACAAACCAGGGAATCAATCAATGACACCAAATTCTTAATAAGCATCAAATCACATTTAAGTACACATAAAATTACTAGCTTCCCATAAATTCTTACAAGTTTTAAAACTCTTTTAGAACTAATTCCTTTTGTTAAACTTGAAAGAAGTCATAGGACTTTAGGCCTAACTTAACCATGGGACCGATTTATCACTTGAAAGAATGTTCATAGTTAAATCTTTCACTTAAGATAAAAGAGCAAGTCTTGAGCTTTAGAGATTTAGGTGACATCTTAGAATTATTACCATGCTATGCAACCTTATTTTAATCTTATCTTTATAAGGTGATAGCTTGGAATTATAAAGATGATATGCAATTCCATTTCTTTATCTTTAAGATTTAAGGTGATGACTTGAAAATTAAACATGATACAAGAACTTGTAATATAAACATGATGCAAGAAGCTAAAATGGCGTAATCGCAGGACCAGTAGAGGAAGAAGAGAATCTTAAGCAGAAGCGGCGGTAGTCCGCACAGGACCGGTGAAGGAGAAGAAATTACATTTTTTTTTAAGCTCCAATTCTCAAGACTTCTTAAAGAATAAATTCTTTAACTCCAATTATCTCATTTCTTCGCTTATGATTCATAGGCAAGTCTTTGAGCTCTAGGATTTTTAGGTGATGACATAAAATAAACATGTCATGCATTGATTCTTTTAGCCATTATAAAATAAGGTGAGAGCATAAAATAAACATGAGATGCAACTTCTTTATTATCTTTAGAGATTAAGTGACAACTTGAAATTTAAACATGAAATGCAAGCTTGAAATTTAAACATGAGATATGCAAGTTCATTTATTTATTCTTGAGAATTTAGTTATGACAAAAATAAATATGGTGCAAGGCATAAACTTAAACATGGATGCAAGTTCACTTGATCTCTTTACTAGAGCTCCTCCAAGACTTTAAGAAAATTATGATTTCAACCCAATATATGTATCTTAGCAATACAAAGTAAAAAAATACATATTTCATATTCAAACCTCAAGATAAAAACATTATTCTTTAAAGTTTTGCATTAAATGGAATGTTCAAGCTTTAAGGCCTAACTTGTGATGGATTTATAACCCATATTCAAGGTCCTCATCATCAAGCCATCATTTCATTCCTTCTTAGGCCATTTGGCCGAAACCATGAAAGGAAAATAAGGAAAGAAAAACTGAAATTTTAGAAGCTTTGAAAACTAGTGAAACCTTCAAGTTTTAGAGATCTAACTTGTGAAAGCTTTGCAACCAACACTCAAGAATCTCATCATCAAACCATGGTCTCATCATAAGCTAGGCCATATGACCGAAATACTTTAAAAAGAAAGGAAGAAGAAACTGAAAATGAAAACTTAAAAGAAAGCTCATGAAAACATCATTTTTGAGCTAGAAACATAACTTGTCTTAGCATAAAATGAACTTAGAAACACCTCCCTACCTAATTTGATTTGAAAGAAAGGAAGAGAACTTGGTTTCCTTGAGTGAAATGAAGCAAAATATCCTTGAAAAGCTAAGGGAGAATTCGGCCAAGAGAAAGAAAGAAAGAAAGCTTTTGGTGCTCCTAAGACTAGAATTTGTGTAAGTTATGAACTAAGCATCTAAACTATCTTCAAGCATGCCTATTTATAGAGATTTTGCAGCTCATAAATGGACAAAGGAAGGAAGAAATCTGACCAAAAATTAGAGGAAAAAAATAAGGAAGAAAAATCATTTTGTTTGGTGGCTTAAAACATGGAATCATGTTTCCATGTTTTCATGATTCTTTGTTTTCATTCTTTGGATTTTTGTGTAATAATTTTCTGAATTATTGCTGAATAATTTCGGCCATTATAGCCTTGTGGAAGAGGATTTTGTGTGTTCCATGTATTATTTAGGTGTAGGCAAGGTATTCATGCAATTTAGAGAATTTACGGTTAAGGGCTTAAGTGAATTACTAAGCAATTTGGGTGTTTTAAGCAATTTTAGGTTCTAATCAATCTAAATAAATAATTTTGACTCTAGATTAGTAATTAGAATTTAATAAGCTTTAATTTGAGCCTAATATTGTTTAGGTTTCGTTCAAATCGAAAATCTCAAAATTTGCAAAACTACACAAAGACGGGCAAAAACGGTAATTTAACCCAAAAACCAGGACCATCCGACTTAACCAAGGGTTATTCATAACTTAAAAACACCTTTTAAAATATTTTAGTGAGGTTCGGACTAAGCACAAATTGAAGTTAAAACGGGTAGGGCGTTTTGGTCATTTCGCGTCGAAACTCAAAATTGAGATTCTTCTCTCTATTAACACACATAACACAAACAATCCTTTATTATCCTCAAAACATCCCCTTGAGGACGGGTGGGGCCCACGATCCTCATTTTCTGAGTAAAATAACCTCAGGGGCATTTTGGTCATTTTACACATACAGAAGGGGTTTGCAATACTTGTACGAATTGCTCCTAACTTCTCTTCTAACGTTATATTCCTTTATTGAGAATTGTTTGGTCTCAAATTTTATATAATATTTACCTACGGTAATTTGGTAATTCCTAATGACGTAAAGATTCCAGTAAAAATTGGCGTTACAAGGCACATGGGTACATGAAATCTTATTCTCACATAAGCCTAATAACCTGTATCATTTCTATATGCACAAAAAGATCCATATTATGGTTCTATTCTTTTCTATATATCAATCTCCACTTCAAACTTCATAACAAAGTAAGTGAAATCTCATAGTTCATTTCAAAATGCAAGACTGGATTATCACAAAATGTGCATAAAGTCCTTTTTTATACAAATGTCTATGAAAAGTAAAATAGGTTATAATTAAGATAACATTCTAAGATACAAAAACTATACAAAAGGACAACATGCTCTATGATCCGGAAACCTTCCTGCATTCTCCCTGGAGCACGTTTAGAGCAAAATATCATACTCCTCACCTAATGGGCATGGCAGAGAAGTCTAGCCTGGGAGGAAGATGGTTGTGAACCACCTCCAAGGCTAGATTCTCTAAAAATATAAGAAGAAACATAGGGGTAAGTTTTGTATTCAAAACTCGATGAGTGGGTCCTCACCTGGAACCCTCTTCATGGGACACCAAGGGAAGATACACAACATCAAGGTAATAATGTAAATGATAAAATACTAGGGGAGTTCGTGGTATTAATCAATCTATCATTAACTTTCTATGGACCAACCTGGTACCCTAGTCCAGAATAGTAATCTACTCTGTTACACACCATCCTAGTGAAGTAACAAAATTCTAAGTATAAGTCTCTGGTCATATCAGGGCGGTTGTACCACTGTCCCAGTATGACAATAAATCTCTATCATCTCTAGCCAAGGGCTTCTTGGTACCAAGGTTAACGGATTAAGCCATTAACAAATAGCCTGTTTCTATAGTTCCTGCTAGCTCAGTAGAAATCTCACTCTTCCTTTATCATCCATAAAGTCTTCTACCCTAAGGTTTAAAGTCTATCTTTATATAATAACATGCAGTACCATAGTCATGTGATCATAACATCAACTCTAAGTAATTGAATTCATCATGCACTATAGAAACTCAATCTCAAAGAGAGGTCCCATATTGTCAGGAAACATATTTTCTTATCTAAGTTCATGGCATAGTACTGCCAATATCAGTGTGGTTCAAAAGATAACTCTAAAATCATATATATATCCTCATATTTTAGGTGAAGTTTGACATAATAATTAACATAGAAGTTACAGATGTGAACCCACACCTGGAGTGGCAGAAGTTGAAGGCTCAGCATAAAGGGTTCTTTGGAGTGGAGATGGCACAGTATCTATCATAGGAGTGATAGAACCTTTGATTAGTCTCTAGAATCACAAAAAAAAAAAAGACTTAAGTTTATCTCTAACATGGAGGAAGAGCTCCCTCTCCCTCTTAGGCATAGAAACCACTCTAAGACAAGAAGGAACTAAAGAAAATAGAGCAAAACTGAGAACTACATACCTTAAAGCCTTAGGAATGAATGATTGAAGCTGAAATTGAAGGAAATGAGAGGAAATGGAGGTTTGGGGGTGAAAATGGGTTGAGGGGTGAAGGTTCTCGAGCTTTGGAGGTGAGGGGTTATGTTTTTGAGTTCTAGAACCCGAAATGAGATTTTTATGTTCTCTATTAACCACCTGGGCGGTCACCGCGGCCTAATGCATAGCCTTTGGTCTTGACGCAGGCGGTCTGTGATCGCCTGGGCGTCTCAAACCTCCAACACTGCTATGCATTAGGACGTGTTATCACATTGCTCACTTATTTACATTTCTTAATTTTAATTTACATTAACTTTAAAATATAAATGTAAATAAGGAAACACCCTCCATTTGGATTCAAATAAAATATCTAAAAAATAAAAATCCCAATCAATCAAAACCCAATTTTTAGATTTTAGTTCAAATTCAGGGATTTCCAACAATTTGTAAACTTTGGGCTAAAAATGAAGTGTCTTAAGGTTCCATAAAATTCATTAAAAATCACTCTTCAATTTGTCTATCTCCAAAGAACAATTCCTGGGACTTTTGATCCCAGGAAAATGGTTCTATTATATAGCCCTCCAAGGCGTGTAGTCCAACTTCGTGAAATTCAGGACCTTTATTGACCGATTAAGGTAATTGGCATCCCTCTTTAATTTGAAAAAAAAATTCTAACCCTTTTTATTTAACATAGGGTATTACATACTCCCCTTAAAAGATTTGGTCCCCAAATCTAAAGGCATACCTGAAGGAGGAAAGAGATGTGGGTATTTCACTCTCATAGCTTCCTTGGCTTCCCTTGTGGCTTCCTTGCAGGAATGATTTCTCCAAATTACTTTTACCGAGGGCACCTCCTTTGAATGGAGTTTCTTAATCTGTCTGTTACTATGGCTATCAGCTCTTCATAAGATAAACTCTCATCAACTTGCTTGTGGGGTAAGCACATGAGGCTGTGGCATATATTTTCTGAGCATGCTAACATGAAAAACGGGTGGTTGGTGACAAGCTAGGGCAATGTGACTCTGTAGGCTACTGTTACCACTCTTTCAGGATCTTAAATGGCCCAATATAATAAGGACTTAGCTTTCCTCGCTTGCCAAATCTCAACACCCTTTATGGGAAACACCTTCAAACACGTGATCACCGATGAATTCTAACTCTCAACAGGTTATCCTTCTAAGCCTTCTGTCTAGGACAATTGTTAATAACCTTTCTTTGATCAATCGCACCTTCTCTAGAGTTTCTTGGACCAAATGGACCTAGGGCTTTAGCTTCTCCAAGCTCAAACCATCCGATAGGAGACCTGTAATTCCTTCCATATAACGCCTTGAATGCTGTCATTCTGAATCCTGGCTTGATAGCTATTATTGTAAGCAAATTCTATTAATGGCAAATGATCACACCAACTTCCACCAAAGTCGCACAAATGCTCTAAGCATATCTTCTAGGGTCTGGATTGTCCTCTTCGACTAGCCATCTCTGGGGATGAAAGGCTATGGTTAAGTCTACTACATTTCTGAGAGCCTCCTGAAATGCCTTCCAAAACCTTGAAGTAACTGGGCCCCTTTTGATATAATAGACAACGGCACCCTGTGAAGTTTAACAATCTCATCAATATATAGCCGGACATATGAGTGGGGCTAAAACTTGTCTTCACTGGTAGGAAATGAGCTAACTTAGTCATCTTGTCCACAATCACCCAGATAGAATCAAAGTCTTTAGTGGTTTGAGGTAACCAACTATAAATCCATGGTTATCTCTCCCATTTCCATTCTAGAATCTTTTTGAAGGCCCTTCAGGTCTCTGGTGTTTAGCCTTAACTTGCTGACACACTAAATATCATGCCACAAAGTCACCTATGTCTCCCTTCATACCTTTCCACCAGTTGTTTGAGGTCATGGTACATCTTAGCTTGAACCTGGGTGTACCAGAGTATGCTGCACTATGGGACTCCTCCATTATTTTTAACATACCAACATCAGGCACACATAAATGGTCTTTAAAACGTAACACACCCTTTGCATCCACTAAAAACTCCTGATTCTCTCCTTTATGCACTTCCTCCACTATCTTGGCTAGCTTAGGATTTTCCCTCTACCCGCCTTATCTGCTCTAGGTTCGACTGCGCCCTAATGTGGGCAAGAAAGGCTCCTGAATCATTTATGCCAAAATGAAGCCCTTCTGCTTCTAGTTTATGGATATCCCCAATCAGAGGTTTCCTTACTAGTGTTATATGGGCCAAGCTACCCATGGACTTCCTGCTCAAGGCATCTGCTACCACATTAGCTTTACTTGGATGATAAGAAATTGTATAGTCTTAGTCTTTTAATTCCATCCACCTACGTTGTCTGAAATTTAGATCTTTTGGAAAATATACTTTAAGCTTTTGTGATCTGTAAAAATCACAAGTTGCCCCATACAAGTAATATCTCTAGATCTTTAAAGCAAAGACTGCTGCCATTTCTAAATCATGAGTAGGATAATTCTATTCATGCCTTTTGAGTTGTCTAGAAGCGTAAGCTACCACTCAGCCATCCTGAATAAGGACACAAGCCAAGTCCTACTCTAGAAGCATCACAATACACGGTAAAACCATTCGTACCTGAAGGTAATACTAATACGGGCAGTAATCAAACAAGTCTTCAACTTTTGAAAGCTCTCCTCATAAGCATTTGACCATTGAAACTTAACATTCTTGGGTCAATTTGGTTAGTAGTGCTATAATCTTAGAAAAATCATTAACAAACCGCCTGTAATAACCTCCCATCCCTAAGAAACTACGAATCTCTAATATTATAGAAGGTCTTGGCTAGTGAGTGCCTCGACCTTCTTTGGATCTACCTTGATACCATCCTTAGACACTATATGTCCAAGGAATGCCAATTGCTCCAGCCAAAATTCACACTTAGATAACTTAGCATATATAATGTTCTCTATGTCTGAAGCACAATCCGGAGGTGATGCTCATGTTCCTCTCTGCTCTAGAATATACCAAAATATCATCAATAAAGACGATCATAAAATGATCTAGAAACGGTTTGAAAACTCTATTGATCAAATCCATGAAAGCTTGGGGCATTAGTTAACCAAGGACATCACTAGGAATTCATAATGTCCATAGTGTGTCTTGAAGGCTGTCTTGGGTATATCCCCATCCTTGATCTTCAATTGATGATACCCAGAATGGATATCAATCTTAGAGAAGCATTTGGCCCCTTGAAGCTGATCAAATAGGTCATCTATACGAGGCAAGGGGAACTTATTCTTAACTGTACCTTATTCAGACGATAATCTATACACATTCTCGGGATCCATCTTTCTTCTTTACAAATAGGCAGGAGCACCCTAGGTGAAGTACTTGGTCAAATAAATCCCTTATCCAGCTACTCTTGTAATTGTTTCTTCAACTCCTGTAACTCCGTAGGGCTATGTATGGGGTATGGAAATAGGCCTGTTTCCAAGCTTAAGCTCTATGAACTCTATTTCCCTTTGGTGGCAAGCCTGGTAAATTCTGGGAACACATCAGGAAATTCACAAACCAGGAATTGACTCTCCAGTCGGTCCTGACACCTCTATATCCGAACTGATGCTAAGAATCCATAGCCCCCTCTGTCCATAAGCTTTAAGGCTCATGGATAAAATTAAGCTAGTTGGAATAGAATAATTGACACCCTTAGACTCTTGGAATTCATTTCTAGGAGTACCAAACTTCACAGACTTGCTATAGTAATCCACCATAGCATGGCATGAAGCTAACCAATCCATGCCCATAATAACGTCAAAGTCTGACATATTTAACACATGTAAGTCAGCATAAGTTTCCATATCACCAATCCTCGTTCACACCCGTTATATACTGACTGAACTAAGAGGGGTCCTCCTGGTATCCCTACTAGAAAGGCTTTTCTACACTAGAAGCTGGCCTCTCAAATCGTATGCAAAGAACGGGATACGTATGAATAGTAGATCAGATAGATCAGAGCAAAAGAATCAAAAGTGAAAACTTTAATAATACCTGTCACCACATCTCTAGAGGTTGTTGCATCCTGGCATGTCAATGCATACAATTGAGGGCCCAGCTACTTGACCTCTACCAACTGAACCTCCAATGGGGCCTCTCCCTCTGGGCCTCTGCCCCAGCATCCCTACCAACTAGGGCAAGAGAATCACCCTAGGTTGCTGCTGGAAAGCGCTGAAGCGGTGGAGTTTGTTGACCCCTAGACTGGATGTCCCCTGCCTAAGTGGACACTCCATGTGCTTGTGGCCCTGTTGGCCACAATTATAACATGCAAACGTGCCATCAGGCACTCCCATATGTGCCGCGTACCATACGTCTTACAACAGGAAAATTCTACCTGATGCCTGACAAAATCCTAGGCCCCTCCTATGCTCTAACTTAGAAACCTCGTCGTCCTGGGGTGGGCTTGAAAGAGCAACCCTACCTAGCGGGAACCGCTCCTGGCTAGCTCTTGGCCAGGTCTTCTACTACTACCAGCTCCCAGGAAAATGTGTCATGAGTCCTAGTCTCTTGCTGGACTCAAAATAACTCTCTCTGGCTAGTCATCCTCTAACCCAATAGCGTATGCACGACCTGAGCATAATCCATGGTACCCACATGTGGCTGAAGGCTAAGGAACATATCCTTAACCTTGAATGAACCGCCTAACCTTCTTGGTCTCTGACTTAACATGCTTGGCTCCCCTGTGCCAAGTATGTAAATCTCTCATCATCTCAGCCACTTTCATCCTCGGGGTCATATGGAGTCTCAAAAACTCCTCTATCATCTGGGCCCTGACTTTCTAACAGAAATCTACGTAGAAAAGCCGCTCTAAATTCCTCCCAAGAGGGTGGCCTGGAGTCGCCACGCCCTGAAGGAACTCATCATACCATGTCCCTGCCAAGCCTTCTAACTGAAAACCAGCTAACTCTGCCTCTCTCTAATGAGCAATGGATAACTTTGATAATTTTCTCTATCTCTCTAAGGAATGCTTGGGGATCCTCTGGTAAGGCGGCCCTAAAAGGTGGGTGGATCCATCCTCCGGAAACACTCTAAGGCAGAATCATCAAGATGCCTCGCTGGAGGCTGGACTAGGGTGGTTATGATCCAGCCTCTATCTGGCTATAATATCAATAAGGGTAGCCAAAGCCTGCTCCATAGCTCTAAGGCGGCCACTAGGGCTAGAGGATCTACTGCTATGGCGGCTTGAGAGGTAGAATGTCGGAGGGGAGGCATACTGGATACGCTGAAAAGCAAGAGCATATAGGATAAAGGATACCATTCTTAAGGAGGAACTTAGACACAACTGACCATCCTAAAGGCCACAAGTAGTGCTTTGTTAATGTAAATAGGTGCGCTTCTATTTACATAAACGATGCATTCCTGTGACACTTGTCCAAGTGATATGCGGGGAAACCTAAGGCTTGATACCACCTTTGTCACGACCTGGCTTCGGCATATGTGAGAAATCTCACGTAAGCCTAATGACCTGTATCATTTCTATATGCACAAAAAGATCCATATTATGGTTCTATTCTTTTCTATATATCAATCTCCTGCTTCAACATCATAACAAAGTAAGTGAAATCTCATAGTTCGTTTCAAAATGCAAGACTGGATTATCACAAAATGTGCATGAAGTCCCTTTTTATACAAATTGTATGTGAAAAATAAAATAGGTTAAATGGTCCAAGATAAAATTCTATGAAACAAAAACTATGCAAAAGGACAACATGCTCTATGATCCAGAAACCTTCTGCATCACACTGAGCATGTCTAGAGCAAAATATAGACTCCTCACCTAATGGGCACGACAACTAAAGTCTAACACTACTAGGAGGAAGATGGTGTGAACCACCCAAGGCTCCAGTCTATAAAAATCAGAAGAAACATAGGGTTAAGTTTTGTATTCAAAACTTCAGTAAGGGTCCTCACCTGAACCCCAAGAGGACACCAAGGGAAGATACACAACATCAAGGTAATAATGTAAATGATAAAATACTAGGGGAGTCTATGATATTAATCAATCTATCAATTCTTAACTTTCTATGGACCGACCTAATAGTACCCTAGTAGAGAAACAGTAATCTCTACTCTGGTTATGCACCATACTAGTGACGTAACAAAATTCTGAGTATAAGTCTCTAGTCATCTCCGCAGTTGTACCATTTCCCTAGTATGACAATAAATCTCTATAGTCTCTGGCTAAGGCTTCTTGGTCCCAAGGTTAATGGATTCCTGTTAACACAAGCTTGTTCTCTATAGTTCCTGCTAGCTCAGTAGAAATCTCACTCTTCCTCTATCATTCATAAAGTCTTCTACCCTAAGGTTCAAAGTCTATCTTTATATAACAACATGCAGTACAGAGTCATGTGATCATAACATCAGCTCTAAGTAATTGAATTCATCATGCACTGTCAGAAACTTAACCTCAAACAGAGGTCCTATAGTTGTAAGGAAAACATATTTTCTATTAAGACTAACAGTTCATGGCATAGTATTCTGCCAATATCTAAGTGGTTCACAAGACAACTCTAAAATCATATATATATTCCCATATTTTAGGTGAAGGTTGACATAATAATCAACATAGAAGTTAGATGTGAACCCACTCATCTAAAGTGGCAGAAGTTGAAGGCTTAGCATGAAGGGCTCCTTGGAGTGGAGATGGCACCAAGTATCTATCATAGGAGTGATAGAACCTTTGATTACTCTCTAGAATCATAAAAAAAAAAACCTTAAGTTTATTTCTAACATGGAGGAAAAGCTCCCTCTACCCTCATAAGCATAGAAACCACTCTAAGACAAGAAGGAACTGAATAAAATAGAGCAAAAGCTGAGAAAACTACATACGTTAAAGCCTTAGGAATGAAAGATTGAAGCTAAAATTCAAGGAAATGGAAGGAAATGGAGGTTTGGGGGTGAAAATAGGTTGAAAGGTGAAGGTTCTCGAGCTTTGGAGGTGAGGGGTTGTGTTTTTGAGTTCTGGAACTCAAAATGAGATTTTTATGTCTCTGTTGACCGCCTAGGCGGTCATGTGACCGCCTAGGCGATCACCCGCGCCTTAATGCACAGAGCCTCTTATGTTGACAACCGCCTGGGTGGTCTTAAACCTCCAACATTACTATGCATCGGACTATGTTATCTCATTGCTCACTTATTTACATTTCTTAACTTTAAGCTACATTAACTTTAAAACATAAATGTAAATAAGGAAACACCCCATTTGGATTCAAATAAAATATCTAAAAAATCAAAATCCCCATCAATCAAAACCCAATTTTTGGATTTTAGTTTAAATTCGGAAATTCTTGCAATTTATAAACTTTTGGGCTAAAAGGAAATGTCTAAAGGTTCTATAAAATTCATTAAAAATTATTCTTCAATTTGTCTATCTCCAAAGAACAATTACCAGGACTTTTGATCCAGGAAAATGGTTCTATTATATAGCCCTCGAAGGGCGTGTAGGTCAGCTTAGTGAAATTAAGGACCTGTGTTGGATAAGGGTAACTGGCACCCTCTTTAATTTGAAAAAAAATTGTAACCCTTTTTATTTAACCTAGGGTATTACAAATAACTTAATCTTGAAATAATCATGCATGCTAAATGATGTTTGAGGACACTGCTTGCACACTGGAGCACTCTATTTAACATGATCCTATTTCAAACTTCACTATGAGTGAAGATTACCACTAGAACAACTTCAAAGCTATTGATGCTAGGTATGAATAGTAACTAGATCTGCAGTGTAAATGTAAGGGAGGAAAAGGAGGGGTGAGTTCATCAAAACTCAATGAGTAGGTAGCCACCCATGTTAGCTCCAAAACCCTTCAAAAAGTTTTGTAGCAATATGTTTTAACTGAAAACAAAACTAATTTAAAGAAAATATTTTGAAGAATAACTAATGTCTACCTTGAGTTTCTTGAAATAGCATCCAGGTATTCAGGATTACATAAGACAAACTTGAAACGAGAATAATTTCACTGTACATGTGCAAACATGATTTATCTCATATAAAGAGATTGAACTTAATAGAAAGTGAATATTATATGGTGCAAAGTATGTATACATGCCTTCCAGATGAAAAGAAATCTAAACAAGGGTAAGAAACCAAGATTTGGGACTTCAAAAAGTGGGCAGGGGCTTTAGAAAGTACACCATAAATGGAGATATTCATCACACTCTGAAGCCAAAGTGTTCTACTATCTTCAATTATCACTCTCGCAATGTTTTGTTCATCAACAAGCCATGATTAAAGACGTGAAGACCTAAGAATCATCAAGGAAACTATACCGCATCTCAGAAAGCTCACAAAGTGATAGTATGTGCTCTACAAGAAACGAAGGGAATTTTGAAATTCAAATTTGAATTTGAAAAGTCAAAACCCAGTGAATGACTGCGTGTCATGTCTTTTGCCACAATGGTCAACTACCTCAGCTTCTAGAAGAAATAGTTTAGAAACCAAATTCAAAAAGTAAAAGTAGTTACTGAAGTAGCATCAAAAACCTCAATCTTGAAATGGCTTCTACAACAGTAGATTGCTTTTTCAAGACACAAATGGATGATCATCACGTGTCACTTGGAGATTTGATTAAAAGGCAACAATCACAAGGAAGACAGAGATGTTGTGCTTTCAAAGTAGCAAGATTGACATGAACAAAGAGCAAAAACTTTGAAAAATTTTCTCCTCATTCTTGTAGAGTTTATTACATCTAGTAATCATTTCCTTGGCTATAAAAATCTTCTTTCTATATTCCTTCAGTATTCATACATTCTTCCTAGGAAGAATACTTAGAAAGAAGTCATTCAAGTATTTCCAGAACTTTATTTGTAAATCTTACAAAACTTGAGTGTAGGTTAGTTTGAGTTGCAAATGCAAACACAAACCTTTGCATCCTTGATCAAGTAATGATCGGTATAAGCTTAGCTTGGAGAGGCTAGTGAAAGGATACTTGGAACATGACAGTAAAGGTGTTTTATTGGTCTCCATTTAGCTTGGAGAAGCTAGTCAAAGACTAGTTGGTTCGGCTTGAAGAGCTGGTGATTAACTACTTGCTTCAAGTTGAAAAGGCTGGTGAATAACTACTTAGTTAGTGATAGTAGAGGTTGTCTCCTGGTCATGGTAAGAGCTTTTGAAGGCTATTGTAAAGACTATCCTTGTTCTTTTCAGGTGAGAGGAAGGTATAATGAAACTCAACAGTTGTTAAAACAAATGTAAGGTGGCCAAACAGGTGTAAAAACTCTAATGCAGTATATCTTTACTCCATCATCTCTTATTTTATTTATGTATTTGTTCTATTTCCTGTGTTAGTTTTGAAAAACTTTCTTTCATGCTTTTATTTCATATCTAGTTTAGAAAGTTCACTTTCTGAGATCTCTAACGCTCTTTCCATTGCTCTTCAACCTTATAGCTTGATAGTATATTGAATAAATTTTTCAAAAGTCAAATGGGGAAAGAAAAGGCAAAGCACAATTCATTCCCCCTTCTCGTGCACTTTCTAACCTACAAGTGGCATCGAGCTTCGCCTCTAAGGGGTTGACATTCTAACGATTGCAAGGATAAAGATTCAAAGGACAAATGGCACAAAATATTCATAGAGCGAAGGACACTCAATAAATAGACTCCATTCTTTGATGGTAGGGATTATACCTATGGAGAATGGATAAAGCTGTTCATAAAATATACAAGTCTTGATTTGTGGGAGATAATACAAGAAGGAGATTTTATTCCAAGGGAGGAAGTTCCAAGACGGACGGTGCACCTCAACTTCAACGGAAATCCCTTGAAGTAGGTGGATAGAGTAACACAAAGCTAGAGTTCAACTGGAACTCAAAAGTTAAGTAACTACTCACATGTGCACTGAGCAAAGCTAAATATGACAAAAGCATTGCCTATGACACAGCAAAGGAAATATAGGATAGACTACACATGCTATATGAAGGCATTGATCAAGTAAAAGAAACTAAGATGACATCCTGGTTCATCAATATGAGATGTTCAAAATGAAGATCAAGAGAATATTGACGAAATGTCCATTAGGTTTATGCACATCATAAACCAACTAAAGGGATTAGACAAAAGATACTCTAACTTTGAAATGGTTAGCAAAATCTTAAGAAGCCTCCTGCCAAATAGCTGCTTAAGGTCAGGCCATTCCTGAGGCAAAAGATCTTCAAACTCTTGGCCTGGATGCACTTATTGGGTCACTTCACTTAAAACCCATGAGGTAGTGCTGTATGAAATGCATGGTAAATCCACAAAGAAGAGCAAGTTCATGGCCTTAAAGTCATCTCATCAAAAGGCAAACAAAGCTAAAGCAATGAAAGTTGCTGAAATCTCTGATGAAGAAGGAGAGACCAATGATGAGATAGAAGAAGATGAAAATGAGCTCTCCATGTGGTGAGGAAAATGTCTAATGCTTGGAAAGGCAAAATGAAGAGAATAAGGGACATCATCCTCAGAAAATGGCAGGGAGGGCAAGATGAAGATCTGAAAGTGTCATCTGCTATCATTGTGGGAGAAAGGACATTTCAAACCAAATTGTCCTAAATTTAAAGGCCCATAGAAAAAGTTCGTGCCTAGGAAGAAAGGATGCGAGCCACCTGGAGTGAATCAAAGGAAGAAAAGAAGGATTAGAAGATCAGGAGAGTTGAATGTCGGTAATCTATTTCATGGTAGGTTATTCAGGATAGTGAACCTGAGTAAACAACTCTAATCTTTCTTATGATGAACTATTATTGTTATATGAAGAGTTGCTAAAAGATTCTGAAACTCTTTCTTCTCACTATCTTAACCTGTAAAAAGAACATAAAAATATTATTTTAGAACTTAAAATGGTGGCAGAAGCTAAGAATCTAAGGCTTAGAAAGAAGAATTGAAGGGAGAAAGCAAGATTCTAAATATAAAATTCAATGTCTTAGAATATGAAGTTGCAAGTAAAAGTGAAACACTCTGAAAATTTTTTATGAGCTTGAAAGAACTTCGAAGCTTCTTAAATTTGACCTAGAAAAAATGGTAAATGGATCAAAAAATCTTGATCTGATGCCTAGAGGTTAGTAGCCATATTTTGAAAAGCTAGGGTTAGGGTATGAAGAATTTGATGAAAAAGGAAAATGAACTCTCTTTAAGAAAGTGAAGATAAGGCTTCTTGTACTTTCTACTTTAAGAAGGGACATCCACCTGATAAATGCTTCATGAAAAGGAAGTCTGTTAAAAAGGTTGGAAAACCTCCTTCTCAGACTAACTAAGAGGACGCAAGAAAATCTGGGTACCTAAAACCAAAACTGTGTTTATTGCAAGTCTGCCTAGAGAATGTATGTGAAACCAACAACAAGTGGTACATGGAAAGTGGATGCCCAAGGTACATGTTCTGATCTAGGGGTTTAGGAATTCTAAAGTCAAAAGCTCTCAGTAAAGTTTGCTAATGGAGGTAAGGCTAAGGTCAAGGATAGGAAATATTAGTAAGAATGACTTTCACCAAATTTCTGATGTCTTGCTTGTTAATGGTTCAGCTCATAACCTTTAAGTATTAGCCAATTCTGTGACCAAGGCTTTAATGTTGTTTTTAATGCCCATACATGCAAAGTAGTAAGTCCCACTTTTGGACAAGTCATTCTGTAAGGTAAAAGGAATGATAACACGTATGTGTTATTCTTGAATGCTGAGAGATCAAGATGCAAAATGTCTCGCATCCTTCACGGATAATAAGTGGTTTTGGCACAAGAGCTTGGCCGTGCTCATAGGAAACTTATTTCTGAGCTCTCCAGAAAAAGCTTGCTAAAGGCCTACCAAGGATTAGATTTGACAAGAACTCAACTTGTGATTTCTGAAAAAGGTAAGCAAACCAAAGCTTCTTTCTAATAAGCATGTGGTTTCAACCACAAATCACTTGAGCTTTTACACATGGATCTCTTTGGACTAACCAAAATTGCTAGTCTTGTATTATCTTGTCATTGTGGATAACTACTCCAAATTCACATGGGTTATCTCCCTAGCTTCTAAAGATGAGGTATTTGAAAGATTCAAAGTTTTTGCAAAACGTATTTACATAGCAAAATATTCTCAAATAAGCTCTATCAAATTTGATCATGGACGAGAGTTTGAAAATCATATTTTCAAAAAGTTTTGTGAAAAACATGGCATCTTCCATGAGTTTTCTGTAACACCCTAATAATTAACCCAATACACCTCCGCGGTATTAATTACTAGACTTTACTCTTTGCTTCAGTTCCTTAATCATGCTTTGAAAATACTTAGTGAAATTACGAGCCTTTTTTTTTAAAACATAATTGAAAACGTGAGCACGCATAACGTGATGATATCGAATAAAGCAAAAAACGAATAGACATATCATGAAGAAACACATCATATTGGCTCCATCATATGACATCCATAATTACATATCACATAGATATTTTGCCTACCAACAAAATGAGACTAGGTGTAGGCAATCTAACAAAACATAAATAATATATGGATGGAAGGACATCCATTAATGGCACCTAGTAATAACACTCAGGGATAGGGATAGATATCTGAAATATACGAGTGAAACTAAGGATCAAGTTCAGCTACAGGTGAAAGCCTCAATGTGAATCACGAACACTTCCTTCTATTTCTGAAGACGAGATGGAAAGAAAAATAAAGGGAGTGAGAAACTTATAAAAAGAATCTCAGTAGGGTACTCATCTCATGATGCATTATGTCATCATCATCGTCCCAGGAACCTCGGGTTTCATTATGAAATAGTGAGCATGCTAAGATTGATTTATTAAGTTCAAAATATACTTTACCGAGGTTTGTCGGTTTTAATCATGCGTCTTATAATGCATCATAAACTTAGCATGTCATGTTTATAATGAACTTTTCCTTTTATCAACACATCATATTCTTCATCATCATATCATAAATACTATGCATAAAAGAACATCATATTTCTCATCATCAAATCATAAATACTATGCATAGAAGAACATCATATTTACATCATGCATTACTTAGTTCCTTAGGTGACTTAAAGTTACTTCCATCATCATTTTCTTGGGCCACCCTATACTCCACCCTTTTGGGAGTAATCTAGGTTATGAGCTCATACCTTACTAGTCGTCACTAGCATATACTTATCCCTTTTGATAAGTTAAAGTTTAAACTACCCTTTTGAGAGAATGGGTTAGGGGCTAGGATCACCTTTTCACCACCTATAGTCTGATGGGTCCAAAGGATCATTTCCTCTTACATTTAAGTCACCATTAAATCTTTGCATGTTATATCATAATTCAATTCATAATCATCATGACATTTTCTCATTTATAGTCTTATGATGGAATAATATATACTAACTAAATGCATCTGGGAGATTCCAGGAAAGAGAGGTGGGTCACAATGGACACGCTTAAATACCAAGTCTTTCCTAGCCAGAACCTTTCCAAATTACACTTTTACAATAGTACACTTTCTTCCAGCAAGAAAGGTAATTTTTTAAATAATAGAGATTATTTCTTTATTTCATGCATAAGCATTTTCATTGTTTGCAACAGCAACTATAACATGCAAGCTAGGAAATCATTCAATGGCATCAAATACTTAATAAGCATCAAATCACTTTATAGACTTATCACTTAAAACATCAAAGAGGCATCATCATAAATCCTTATCGAAAATTTCTTAAACAGAAACTCTAGAATTGGGTAACCTCAATTGCCAAACTAATTAATTATGCATCTAAGGGATTCATTACCATTATTACAATTAATTATAAGGCTTAGGAACATTATTAAACTCTATGGGGTAGCATAGGCAGTAAGTTATTCTTAAGGTTTTCGATGTGTTAGAAGTTGCGTTTTTAACCCTTTCTTGCTACCAGCTTTCCCTACGATGTTAACATTAATTACTAAACCGATTATGAATTATTCTCCCTTATCTAAACATAATAAAATCTGGTTCTTATAGTTGCTGATAATTTACAGAATGCATAAATTTCATTCTTTAGAGTTCTAAAAAAAATCTTGCTTTACGGTTTTCTAGTTACTAGTTTCATTTTTAGTGTTCGGAATAAATCCTACACTAATTGATACCAAGTTTTTCGTGGCTAACTAATCTTAGACAAAATTATAACATACTAAAACAAATTTGGCATTGGATAAACTTAAAGGGTCAAAGACTAGGTAAATTCTAGATTTACGGTTGTTCTAGGAAGCTAGTTTTGTCACTAACATGCATAGAATCATTCTCTTAACAATAAACCATAATTATCATAACTCCAAACATATTAAATCATCATCATTTATTGGTACTAATCTCATATCAGAAGCCGAATCATGAACCCCATATAATTGTATAAAATCACATTTTAAGTGAACATAAAATATTAGTTTCTCGTAGAATCCTTGCAAAGCTTTAAAACTCTTTTAGAAACTAATTCTTTTTGCTAAACTTGAAAGAATCTTCATAATTAAAATTCTCATTAAGATAAAAGGAGCAAGTCTTGAGCTTAAGAGATTTATGTGATATCTTAGAATCATAAACATGCTATGCAACCTCATTTTAATCTTGTCATTATAAGGTGATAACTTGGAATTATAAACATGATATGCAAATCCATTTCTTTATCTTTAAGATTTAAGGTGATGACTTGAAAATTAAACATGATGCAAGAACTTGAAATATAAACATGATGCAAGACTGAAACGCGTAGTCCGCATGGACTAGTGGAGGGAGAAGAAGAATCTTAAGAAACGGTAATCCGCATGGACCGGTGAAGGGAGAAGAGAATTATTATTACATCTTTTTAAGCTCCAATCTCAAGACTTCTTAAAGAATCAATTCTTTAACTCCAATAATCTTATTTCTTTGCTTGTGATATTTGGGCAAGTCTTTGAGCTCTAGGATCTTTAGGTGATGACATAAAAATAAACATGTCATGCGTTGATTCTTTTAGCCATTATAAAATAAAGTGAGAACATAAAATAAATATGAGATGCAACTTCTTTATTATCTTTAGAGATTAAGTGACAACATGAAATATAAACATGAAATGCAAACTTGGAAATTTAAACATGAGTATGCAAGTCCATTTATTCATTCTTGAAATTTTAGTGATGACATAGAAAGTAAACATGATTATGCAAGGCATAAACTTAAACATGGATGCAAGTTCATTTGATTTCTTTACTAGAGCTCCTTCAAGACTTTATAGAAATACAAATTCAATATATATATCTTAACAAGACAAAGTGAGAAATACATCTTTCAAATTCTAAACTCAAGATCATAAAATCATCATAAAAACATCATTCTTTAAAGTTTTGCATCAAGTGGAACTTTCAAGCTTTAGAGGCCTAACTTGTGATGGATTCACAACCCATCTTCAAGGTCCTCATCATCAAGCCATCATCTTAGTCCCACCTAGGCCATATGGCCGAATTGGTTAAAGAAAAAGGAAGAAGAAAACCAAATGGAAAAACAAGAGAAAATCCATGAAATCATCATTTTGAACCAAGAACAACACTTAGCAAAACATAGAAATAAACTTAAAAACAACTCCCTACCTAATCTGATTTGAAGGAAAGGAAGAGAACTTGGTTTCTTGGAGTGAAATGAAAGAAAATATTCTTGAAAACTTGAAGAAAGAATTCAGCCAAGAGGAGGAGGAAATGAGAGCTTTTGGTGCTTTGGAAAAACTAGAAATGTGTACAATTTTGAGCAAGCATCTAAGACTCCTTAAGCATGCCTATTTATAGAAGATTTAAGTTCATGTATGGAGAAGGAGGAGGCATAATTTTCGGATTTTTCATGGGGAACAAAGGGAGGAAAAACATTTCTTGTTTAAGGCATGTTTTATGCCATGTTTTAGGGAATTTTTTGGCATTTTGTTTTAGTGCATTATCTTGCAATAATTCTAATGATTATGGCTGAATTATTTCATGCATTACAGCCTCATGGAAGAGGGTTTTGTGTGTTCCATGTATTATTTAGGTGTAGGCAAGGTATTCATGCAATTTAGAGAATTTACGGTTAAGGGCTTAGGTGAATTAGTAAGCAATTTGAGTGTTTTAAAGCAATTTTAGGTTCTAATCAATTTAAATAAATAATTTTGACTCTAGATTAATAATTAGAATTTAATAAGGTTTAATTTGAGCCTAATATTGCTTAGGTTTGTTCAGACGAATCAAAAATCTCAAAATTTGTAAAACTACAAAGGGGCAAAACGGTCATTTTACTTAAAAATTGCCCGAGACCACCTGAGCTTAACCAATGGTTAATCATGGCTTAAAAACACCTTTTAACACATTTTAGTGAGGTTCGGGCTCAAGTGGCACGCAATCGGGTTAAAAGCGGCAGGGCATTTTGGTCATTTCGCACGTCTCAAAATTAGGATTCTTCTCCTCTATTAACACTCATAACACAAACAATCCCTTATTAACATCAAAACATCCCCTTGAGGACGGGTGGGGCCCACAATCCTCATTTTCTGAGTAAAATAACCTCAGGGGCATTTTGGTCATTTTACACGTCCAGAAAATTGGGTTTGCAATACTTGCACGAATTGCTCCTAACTTCTCTTCTAACGTTATATTCCTTTATTAAGGATTGTTTGGTCTCAAATTTTATATAATATTTACCTACGGTAATTTGATAATTCCTAATGACAGTAAAAATTCCAGTAAAAATTGGGCGTACATTCTGCACCCATAACTCCCCTAACAAAATGGGGTTGCTAAAAGGAAAAACAAAAGATTCCAGGAAATGGCTAGAACAATGCTTTTAGAAAGTGGTTTATTAAAAGGTTTTTGGGCAGAGCTTAAACACCTCATGCTATATACAAAACAGAATCTTCTAAGGCCAATCCTCAGAAACTGCCTACGAGCTATGGAAGGGTAGGAAACCCAACATATCATATTTCACATCTTTGGCTCATCATGTTTTATCCTTAGCACCAGGGACAAAGTTGGAAAGTTTGATCCTAAGTCTAATGGTATTTTCCTAGGATACTCTTATGTCTCTAAAGCTTATAGAGTGTTCAATAAGCGAATGTTATTCATTGAAGAGACTATTCACATCAAGTTTAAGGAGCTCAAGAAGGACTTTACTGATGATCTTGAAGAACTGGATGATAGAATAAGTCTAAAGGAAACTTTTGATAGCGAGAAGATGAAAGACAAACCTTCAGAAAGTAAGCTCAGGACACAAACACTTCAGAAAGCTTGCTCAAAACTCCAAAGCAATCAGAAATTATCACTTCTGAACATGAAGAAAAGCAATATGAAGATGAAGGAGAAGCTGAAGACCTTTAAAGCCATAGAAACTAAAAGGAGTTTTTGATTTAAAGGTAGTTTCAAAACATAGTTCTCGAAGATATTTTCAAGGGTGTGAGAACAGATCATTCCTTAGAAATATGTCAAATTGTGCTTTCATCTCCACCATCGAACCTGAATGAATTGATAAAGCCTTGAGTGATCAAAGTTGGGTGGATGCTATGCAAGAAGAACTAGACTAGTTTGAGAAAAGCAAATTTTGGACACTTGTTGAAAGACCAAAGGGCAAGACCATCATCGATACAAAGCGGGTGTTCAGGAATAAGCTCGATGAAGGCAAAGTCATTAGGAATAAAGCAAGATTGGTTGCACAAGGTTGTAATCAATGAGAGGGAATTGATTATGATGAAACCTTTGCACCAGTAGCTAGGCTTGAAGCCATCAGAATGCTACTTGTTTTTCCTGCCTTCAAGGGATTCATTCTACCAAATGGATGTTAAGTCTACATTTCTAAATAGATTTCTCTGAGGAAGTTTATGTGAATCAACCTCCTAGTTTTGAGAATGAAACCTTCCAACCATGTCTTCAAGCTAACGAAGGCTCTCTATGGTTTGAAACAAGCTCCTCGAGCTTGATATGATATATTGAGTACCTTCTTGCTTAAGAATGGGTTCAAGAGAAGTAAAGTTGATAAAACTCTTTTTACTTTTGACCAAGATAATAACTTTTTGATTGTCCAAATATATGTTTGATGGCATCATATTTGGTGTTTCTGATCATTCTCTCGTGAAAAGTTGTCAATATTAAGCAGAGTGAATTTGAGATGAGTTTGATGGGTGAACAAAAATTCTTCCTCAGTTTGCAAATAAAACAATAAAAGGAAAGAACCTTGATCCATCAAGGAAAATATACAAAGGAGCTTTAGAAGAAATTTAATATGGATCAAGCTAAATCAATGAGCACCCCATGCATCCATCTCAAATCATTGATGCTGATGAGAATAGTGAAAAAGTTTCAAAAAGTAATTTTCATGGAATGATTGGTTCACTACTATATCTTCCTGCTAGTAGCTAGACATTCAATTAAGTGTGGGAATTTGTGCTAGATTTTAATCTCACCCAAAATAATCACCTTAAATATTGTTAAGAGAATTCTTCGATATTTATCAAATACTACTAATGAAAAGGGTACTTCTTATGAGATTGTAAGTTATTGTGATGCTGACTTCGCTGGAGACAGAGTTGAGAGAAAAAACACCAGTGGTTACTGCTACTTCTTTGGAAAAAGTCTGATTACATGGTCATGCAAAAACCAAAATAAAATTACTTTCTCTACTCCTAAGGCTGAATATGTAAATCTAATTATTGGCCACTTAAGGTATTCCAAAATCCCTCTATGCTATGATAATACTAGTGCTATTAATCTTGCCAAAAATCCTATCCAGCATTCTAGATCTAAGCACATTGATGTTAAACATCATTTTATTTGTGATCATGTTCAAAAAGGAGATGTTAAGTTAATATTTGTGAATCCTAAAGACCAAGTGTCATATATATTCACAAAGCCATTAGCTGAAGATCATTTTTGTGTTTTGAAAAGGCTTTTAAACTTAACAGTTTTCAAATTTGCATAAGCATTCACACACAAATCATCTCTGGATACTCTTTCTCTCTCTCTCTCTCTCTCTCTCCATAACTCCAAGCTGAAGCCCAAAAAAAGATGAAGTTTGCAAGTCCAAGTGTAACAGGAATTTTCCGTGTGCAAATGATTGAAATGCCCTGAGGTCATCTTGCCTGGAAAATGAGCATCGCTGGTCCGGCTATCCTCAAGGGGATGTTTTGAAGTTGATAGGGGATTATATGTGTTATGTGTGGTAATAGAGGAAATCTCATTTTTAGTTCCAACGCGTAAAATTGCCAAAACGCCCCTCTGGCTGTTTGTCACCAATTTGCGTGCCGATTAAACAAACTTTACCAAAAGGTTTTAAATAATGTTTTTAAGTGAAGTTTAACAACAGGTTAAGCCTGAGTAGTCAGCAGTTTTAGTGCAAAATTGCCATTTTGCCCCTAGAAGTGTATAGTGAGCCTAATGACATAATTAACCAAACCTAAGCAATATTAGGCTCTAATCAAAGATTAATTTATTTCGATAATTAATCTAGAGTCAAAATAATTTATTAAGGTTAATTAGAACCTAAGATTACTTAGTTATAATCTAATTTCATTCTTTGATTCAAGATTCCTAGTCATGGAATCTTGAATAGTAATTTCTCTCCAATTCCTTGATTTAAGGAATTGTGTCTATGAGTTTAGACTTGAAAAGAGTTTTAATTTGTTAATCTAACTAGACCACCTCCTAAATCAAGTCTTGACAACCTTAATTAACTATTACCTCACCTAAACACTTTCTTACAAACTCCTAATCAAAACCTTAATCAAAGAAATACCTAAACACATCATTAAACCACAATTACATGGACAATTTCTTTCTCCCCTTGGCTAGAAATCTGGCCAAATACTCTTCCCCTTAATTCATCACATGTTGATTTTTTTCACTCCACAAACCATGCCTTGAGCCATACTTTGGACCATACTTGAAGCCATACCTCACCATACCTTGCCCATACTCACAACCATACCAATCAAGAGATATTTTTCCTCCATGGCCTTGAAAGCTGTTGGCCTTTTCCTCCCCAAATCAGCCACAAAGTTTCATTTTTATAAATACCAAGCCTTGAAGAACTTGGTTACATTTTAGATCATTTGCCAAGTTTAGCTTTCTTGCATTTTCTCAATTTCTTTTCATCTTGTTCTTTTCCTCCACCATCAAAGAAACCTTTCCACCACCACAAACAACCTTGAACCACTACTCCATCTCAAACCACCTCTCAAACACCAAATCTTTCCATTTCCAAGCTTACTCTTTCAAGGAAAAATCATCTTCCTTGAGATCCCTCTTGAATTCACATCATCATCCAAGAGAAGATTTTGTCTTCTCACTTCATCAAGAACACAAGCTTTCTTTCATCTTTTTCAAGACTTCCTTTGGTAGGGGTTTATTTTCAAAGTTTTACTTGCTTTCTTTAAGAAAAGTTCTAGTTTTCTCTTGGTTTTCAAAGCTTTCCTCCTTCTTCATTTCGACCTTAGGCCCTTTGTTGAGAAAAACTTTGGCTTGATGATGAGGTTTCAAGATAATGATCTTGTGATGCCATGTGAGAAACCTCTAAAGCTTGAAAACTTGGTCTTGGACCATATATGTTTTCGAATTTTCCTTTTCCTCTTCCTTCTCAAAGATTTCGGTTTTATTCCTTTCTTTGTACCAAGTTTGATAAAAATGTTAAGTAGATCACTAAAAGTTTTATTAAGAAAATTAATCCTATGTTTTCAAAGAGCTCTAAGCTTACCCTTGCCAACCTTAAAGTTGGTCGCTGTCTAAGAGTTTACTCTAGATTGAAGCCCATGAGCAATAAAAATGAAGAATATGAGTAGTTCTTTTATGTTTGCTTTGATAAAGTGTTGATGTTTATTTCTTAGTCCATTTTCTTGAGCTTAATGATGAAGTTCAAACCAAAGACTTCTTTGAAGACTTGGTGCTAAGAACTCTAAAGCTCACTTTATGTTGTTAAGATACATATTGGGTTAAGGTTATGATGTTCCTCTAAAAGTCTTGCAAGAGCTCTAGTTAAGATAAAACAAACTTGCACTCATGTTTAAGTTTATGCCTTGCATATCATGTTTATTTTGATGCCATCACTAAGCTCTCAAGAATAAATAAATGAACTTGCATTATCATGTTTAAATTTCCAAGCTTGCATTTCGTGTTTATATTTCAAGTCATCACTTAATATTTAAAGATAATAATGAGGTTGCATCTCATATTTATTTTATACTCTCACTTTACTTTATAATGAAGAGTAAAATAAAGTGCATAGCATGTTTATGTTTATGTCATCACCTAAATATTCTAGAGCTCAAAGACTTGCCCAAGTATCACAAGTAAAGTTTTAGAAAATAGAGGCATTTCAAGAATACCATTTCGGCCTTGTGATGATGATGATGGACTTGATATGAGTTCATCTAATCATAAGCCATATATCTTGGAATTTTACTAAGCTTAGGTGAACTTAAAGAATATTATTGTGAACAAGATTTTGTGTTTTAAATCTATTCCATGACCAAAATAATTTAGTTACTGACCTCACCTAAATTTATATGATTTTAATGAGATAAATTGGTTTCTAAAAGAGTTTTAAGTTCCTAAAATTGTTCCAAGAAAACTAGCAACTTATATGCATTTAAATCATGAAATTATGTGATTATGTGAGCTATATCTATTCAGTTCTCCCTTGGTTGTTTGGCCACTGTATTAATTATGTTTTATGTTGTTAAAGTGTGTAAAATTGTGTTTGAGTGAAGCAAGGAACGATTTAGGGAAGTTAGGATAGAATAAGTAACTAGAAAAGACTTAAAATGAAAATTCTAGAACACTTAGATACAAGAAATGCAAATTCTGTTCCAGCATAATTGGGCTTAAGGAAAATGGTTCATAATTAGTGGGTATGTGTAGGAATCCCTCATAATTGGTTTAGAAATTGAATTTAGAGCCTTAGGCGAAGACAGAACTTAGAAAGGGTCAAAGACGTAGATTGTAGAACACCGTAATCGATAATAATCATCGTAACTAATTTATGCAATGCTGTTTGGAGGTGTTAGTAAGCATAAAAATTAGAGAGAATCACAAGTAATAATCCTTTAGGTGTATCTGAGGTTTATAATGAGCATTAGGATAATCGAAACACAAGATTAAGACCCGTAAAGGTCAAGGCATAAGACATTGCAAGGAAGGAGACATAATGTGAGTAAGTGGCCTAGTGAACGAGTATGTTTATGTTATACTAAAAGTATTAATGTTATGTGTATGAGCTTGTGTGAACTTATGACGTAATTGATGTGATAATACGGCATGTTATGATTGAGATGCATGAGACTATGTGATATAGATGAATGGGTGAACATGCTTATATGATTTTAAAGATTTGCTTGAATAAGGAATTGCATGAGAAAGTATGTGTTTGATGGGTGATGTGGCATGACTCAAATTTGAGGAAATTCATTATACAGCCATTATGCTGTTGAATTTCCATCAAATTTGAGACTTAAAGAAGTTTTCAAAAGAAAGATTTTAAATGTGACATGTCGAGACGCATTTCTCTTACTACAGTGAGAAGAAAGTAAACCTGTGGGGGGTAAGGATGTCCAGCCATACCGAAGCGACAAAGTCACTGGTCCTAACCAGTTTATGTGTTTCGAAGAAGGAAAAAGTCCCATGATGGGTGATCCTAGAAAAAGATATGATTCCCCCTCATTTCCCCATGTAAATCTAGTGACGACTAATTAGGTTTGAGCTCATTCCTAGGTGATAGGTGATTCAGAGTTTTGGTGACCCTGTTAAAATCAGGGACGGCATGTTGGTTGGATTTTTCTGATGAGTATGACGGTGGAAAAGTTAAGAAAGGAACTCGAAGAGTTCGAATTATGATAAAGTAAAAAGATGCATATGCATATGTCACATCATTGTCCTGACGCATTTTATCTAATTTATGTGAGATGTGTTATTTATACTATTAGTTATTGCCATGCATACATGAGATATCTGCTGCATTCATGCCATTAAGACCCATGCTAAAAGGCACCCACTTCGGATAATAGGATTTGAGAAACTTAAAAATTGAACCTTATGCATACACACCTCTTTCATAATAAAAACCGAAGTGGCTTGGGACGACGATGACACATGTGTTAAAGTTGGGAGCCTACTGAGAATCTTAAATAAGTTTCTCACCCCTTGTTTCTTTTTCGTGTCGTCTCCAGACGGAATGATATGGATCGTTCGTGATCTTTCTTGAGGCATGGGTGTAGGAATCACCTTATCTAGTCGACAAGAGGTCGCAAGTGGAAAGCGTGAAGACTAGTCTAGCCATGTTAAGGTCATGTTTTGCGCTAGTTAAACTTGCTTGATATATCTAGTATCTTAAGGTGCCCTTATATTTATAAGGGCATCGTTGTTATGTTATGATTATGATATGATACTATAAGTTGTGTTGTGACTACTCTATGGTTTATTTATGATTGCTATGATGACGTGTATTTGGTTGCTATCTCTTATGTGTATTAATCGGTATCTATGCGCAAGGCTCGCATTTAAGTTTTAAGTTCAAAAAAAAAAAAAATTAGTCATATTTTCCTTACTCGTATTTTAAAAGATAAGTCAAAATTAAAACAAAGACGTAATGACTAATAATTAACCGAAATGCGACTCGAGCGTATGAGGTTAAAAGTTAGGGTGTTACACCAAGTATCATATTGAAGAGTTTTCAGTTTGTGAGATCAAAAAGAAGATGGGTTGTTCAGAAAGAAAAGATGAGATTAGATAGGGAAGTATATGTATAGGATCATCCTTTCAGAATATGAAGATGAGTTATGATGAGTAAGTTGTGAGTCTCAAATGGGTAAGAAAGTGAAAAGTGAAGCTTAGAAAGTAAGCCCTTCAGAAAGTGATCTTAAGAGTTAGAAACCTCTCTTGGAAGAAGGATGAAAGGTGGGACATTTCCCACATCTTTGAGCTTTCTCTCTCTCCCATGTCATTTCACCTTCAGTCATAGTGACGTTAATCAATAACCCCCACTTCTCACACATCACTTCTTTACTTTATGCTCTACCTTTCACTCTTCAAACCTTTCCTCTACCTCTCATCTCAAACCCTCTCATTTGCAAATCGAAGCATCTTGCTCCCTCACAAATCTTCATCTCTAAACCTTCTTCAAGTCTCAACCTTCTTGCACTTCCTTATATACATACCTGAAAAAATGGTTTGAGGAAAACCTTGCTCTAATGTTACCAAATAGGGACATCTCTCATGCTTGATGAAGCTCTCCACGTAACACTATGCTAACAATTTCTCTCATGGCCAGTAACCCCTGGGAAAATGCTTTGACAGGAGATCATGGGGCAAGTTCTTATCCTTCTGGAGGTTGTTTCCTTCCATGGATGGAAAGGGTTCCTAAACTTCTCTAATCGGGTATTGAATGGTAACCATTTCTATTCCTAGTTACTACAGGTATCCAAGTAAACCTTTTTTGTCAAAGGCATTGATATAGAGCTAAGCATAACGGACCTCTCTAACATCATTCATGCTCCTAATGATGGTGTCATCTGGATGTCAAAGATGACTGGTGGATAAGTCTTGGAGTTTCAGCTTTAGGAGGTCTCCAAACTTATCACTGACTCTCCCAAACATCAACCTGGCAACATAATTATCACCATGTTGAATACCAAGGCACAACAAGTCTTTACCTTCATCCAATTCTCTCTACTCCCAAAGCTTGGAAGCACATCTATTGGTTGGGATAAACTACATGTTACTATTTTGTCTGTTGGCAAAAAGAAAGGTAAACTTGCCTAGACTAATCTTTGACTACATGCTAAGTGCCATTTCTCCAGGGAAAAAGTGAACCAATATTGTTCCTTATGGGATTCTATGGACCAAGATCTTCAAGTACTTGCAATACCCATTGGAAAATGAATAATACGAGTATATGGAGGGAACTAAGTACTCTTAAGTTCTTTCAAGGCCATTTGAAGACCAACTAGTGCTATTGTAACACCTTAATATTTAACCCAACATGCCTAGGATGCATTCAAGTTAATTATTAGTTATTACTTTTTTTTTTCCAGCTTAACCTTAAGATTGATAAAATACTTAGCAAAAATATGGGTAAAAAACTTTTTTGAACTTAAAACGAAATGCGAGCCGCGCTATAGCTAACAATATGTCACCCGTCTCACATACAAGGGGAAAGGAGCAAAACATATTATGAGTGCATATGCAATATCAATACCACAAAATCATGAGCATAACCATATTATCATGGATTCATATATCACTAACATCAATTGTTCTCCTTTGCACACCACAACATACATATATATATAATAGCATCTTACCCACCAATAAAGGTTAGGTTAAGTACGTCATCCATAGAAATCATGAAAAGAAAAGCTAAATACCAGCTAGCTACAGCTCTCCTCCCTGGTCTCTTATGGCATGCGCTTAGGTAGATAACCTCTAAATCAAAAAGGCAAAAGAAGGCTATCCTAGTCCATAAACTATGTGCAAGCGCTTCGAGGTCCGCTCCTGACTCTTACTATTGTCGCTTTGGGAGGGAGGAAGGTATCCAATCTAGTGGGCAGCTCATTGGGTGTGGCAAGAATTGGACAGGTCGAACATGGGCACCTTCACGGGAGGCGGGCTCCTCTCATTGGCTCCGTGGGGGAGCCTATTCATCGCTAGCACCTCCCCACATCATAGGAGCGATGGGGAGAACCATAAGAAGAAAGCTAAGTGGGTGAATCCTAGATGGGTCCGACCATGGCTTGGTGGGGGGAGTTGGTGATTGTGGCACATAGATAGGGATGTCGCTAAACGCTGAAGTAGGTGGGCGGTACGGGGAATCTGCTCTACATGGATGGGCACGCTAAAAATGAGGTCATCAGCAAATGGGGTAACAGGGAAAACCTATAGCTAGTCAGGATATGCAAAGGGACGCTCCAAGAAGACAAAAAGGCAGATAGCACATCAACCCACGAAGTGATAAGTCTGGTGAAAGGGGTCGAAGTGCATCTCTTAAGTGGGAGCATCAACGTATATCATGAAGGTTGCCATCTACCTTTGAAGACGAGATGGAAAGAAAGAAGGAGGGATGGGAAACTTATATAAGAATCTCAATAGGGTTTTTGCCTCCTAATATGTGTCATCATCTACGTCCTTCAGGAACCTAAGTTTCATTATGAAATAGTGAGCATATACATAGGGTTTGTTTATTAGTTTTCAAATACCATTAGCTGAAGCCTATACATTTTAGCATAAATCTTAATGCATGAGTGCAACATACTAAGTTATGAATGCATGTCGATGCCATAAGTAAGATATCATAGAATCATATTAAGTAGGCATAACATAGAGAATGTAAATCCTTTTAACATGATCTTTTCTCATTATCTTTTAGGTGACTTAAACTTCCTATTCTTTTTTTTTCCATGGGGGCCAAGCCTAATACTCTCCCTTTTGAGAGTTCTAGGTTATGAGCTCATACCTAACTAGTCGTCACTAATTTATACTTATCCTCTTGATAAGCTAAATTCCGACTCCAGAGAGTATGGGTTAAGGGGCATAGGTTCACCTTTCATAACCATTAATTCCTAGAGTCTAAAGGTACAACTTTACTAGATCACCTTTCCTAACCATAATTCTTGGAGTTTAGAGGATCATTTCTGGATGTCTTATGTCACTTATCATCTTAGTATATTATGTACAGATGCAAATGTGAGCATGTAATCATACTTATCATCTAACATATCATGCTCATAATTCTCATAGATCATGCATCTTAATCATTCGTTCATAATCTCATCACACCACAAAAATATCATGTCATTGATTACTTGCATCACATCTCTTTGCATATATTCATAAGCATAATATCAATTGTTATCTTATAGCAGTAAACATGCTCCTACACAATATGCCAAAAATCAAGGACCTAACTTAGCTAATGCATATGGTATGCTTAATAGTGTATGTGTGTGTGTGTATGTGTGTGTGTGTATGTGTGTGTATATATATATATATATAACATACTAGATCATCATTCACATAATTCAAAACTTAAGCATGTATGGTCATCAATCCATATTATCTCACTTAGAACACACTTATTTATATATTAAAGGTCTGGTAATTGATCACATAAGTTGGTAATCTATCACAGAACCAAAACTTGTTCATTTTGCAAAGAATCATCTTGGTAATCGATTACATAGGTTGGTACTGAATGACCAGAATCCTCAAAATTTGAAAAACCAAGGTTTTAACACAATCTAAGCTGTTTTTTCATTCCAAGACCATTTTAAAACATCATTCAAACATTCCTTTTGAAATCATACTCACATTTTCACAAAACAAAACAAGCTCTTTAATAAAACTAAAGATTTTATTATTAGGATTCTAATCCTTGAGGAATACATTTCTACTTCTCTTGAGCTCTCAAATCCTATAAAATTTCTTCATACATCATAGAAGCAAGATTCAAGCCTCAAAAAGAAAATAAACTAACTTCAATCCAATTACCCTCTTGGGGTTGAAAACATATATAGATCAAGGTGTGTCCATGATCAATGTTTCCATTTAAGTTGAAAGAGGTAATCTTGAGCCTTAGAGTTTTAGGTGATAGCTAGAAACATAAACATGTTATGCAAGTCTCCTTCTTAATCTTTATCATTATAAGGTGATGACTTGGAAATTTAAATATGATGTGTAAAACTTGAAATATAAACATGATAATGCAAGTCCATTTTCTTATCTTTAAGATTAAGGTGATGACTTGAAATTTAAATATGATGCAAGACTTGGAATTAAAACATGATAATGCAAGTCCATCTTCTTATCTTTAAGTTAAGGCGATGACTTGAAATCTAAATATGATATGCGAGGCTTGGAAACATAAACATGAAATACAAGAGCTTGAAACATAAACATGAATACAAATCCACTTTTATATCATATTAGGCTCCAAACTCAAGATTTTTTAAAGAATTAACTCTTTAATCCCAATCAATCTTACAAAATGGAAGTGAGCTTTAGAGTCCATAACACCGTGGTTCCAAGACCTCATCTCTTGGACTTACTATCAAGCTCAAAATATAATAACCAAAGAAAACCAATAACAATAATCCATTTTCACACTCTTTTGAAAACAAAAATCTAGCCCTGAGCTTTAAGGTCAAATACATGATGGTTTCACAACCAACATCAAAACCCTCATCATCAATCTATGGCCTTGACCAACAACGAACAATGAAACTGAAATGAAAGAGAAGAAAAGAGGAGGAACTTGACGAACAACCAATTGTAACACCCTAATATTTAACCCAATACGCCTATGATGTATTAAGATTAATTATTAGTTATTACTTCCTTAAAACTCGTTTGCAAAATTACTTAGCGGAAAATACGGTAAATTTTTTTTGAAATATGTAAAACAAAATGCGAGCTATCGCATACAACATAAGCGAAACATAAAGCAGTAGAGGAAATAAATCATGCAATAAAGTACACCTTAATCATAAGAACAACCATCGTAATATTAAATATCATAGTTTAATACAATGACTAAAATATAAAGAGTCATAAAGTCATACCCATATAAGTGGGCAGAGCTTGCAGTACAAGAAACATAAAATAACCAGAAACATAAACAACAAATACATGAGTGCCCCAAAATATACCACTGGTTAAAAGCAAACGCTCCCTCTAAAGCTTCCAGATGACACTAATCCTCAGACGGGGAAATGTAGCCCTCGGCTGCAGCTCCTTGGATGTGGCCCAACGAAGAGGGGGCGTGGGCATGCCGATCGGCGAAGCGATGTGGCCTCCTCGGGAGGACGCCTCTGGTCTGACGTACATGCCTCACAAGCCTCGATTGAGAAACGGGTCCTCGCTACCCTCCGGGCCATAGGCAAAGGGGACCCTCAGAATAGGTTAAGGAAGATCCTCAGGTCCTTCCCACAAATGAAGGATGAGGGAACGTACTCCAGGTAGTCACGCATGCCAAAGATGAAGGTTGGGCTTAGCGTTCTACTCGGTCACGGGGCTACGTCCTCTCAAAGATCAAATCGTTGTCGTAGGGGAAAGGTCGAGGTAAAACGAAAGCTGGAGACCGGGAACGGACGACCCATGTATGCAAAAATATGCACGGCACAACGACCTCAAAGTGATATGACTGATGATCTGGATTGTATGCACCTCCCACATGGGCGTATCAATGAAGATCACGATGACGTCATTGGAATCTAAAGACATAACGGGAAAAGAAGAAAGAGAGGGGTGAGAATCCTAAAGAATCTCATAGGGAATCCTCTATCCTAGTGTCATCATTTCATCCCTAGGAACCTTGGGTTTATTATGAAAAGGTTAAACATGCAAAGGTTCATTATGAGATTTTCATAAAAGTAATTATCCAAGGTAGTGTCTTTTATGATGAATCTTAATGCATGTATGGGGCACATACAGAACATGAATGCATGACAATACTTTATGCAACAAGCTAACAAAGCATGTCATCAATAAGTAATTCTCATATAAGTGGCATGTACTTTCTCATAATCAACTTCTCTCTTTCATAAGCAAAATGCTTCACATCTTTCTCATTTCTCAAACTTGTGACATCATGGTGTTTAAAAATAGTAACCGACCCCTGATACTAGGCTATGAGCTTATACCATAACTAGTCGTCACTAGTTCTTATTTATCCTCTTGATAAGCGTATCATAATCATAAAAATAATAATCCCGACTCCAGAGTACGGGCAGGGGACCTAAGGAATCACCCATCATGGGACTTTTTTCCTTCTCAGAAAACGCATCAATTATAACACCCAAAAATTACTTAAAAATTAATTTGAGTTTTGTTAATTTTAAAATATAACAGTTTAACAACGATGAGGGTGGCCTCAACGAACATTTAAAAAAAAAAATTTCAGAAGTGAATAGTAACCTTGCGAGCCCCACGGCCCACGGAACATCTAAAACCCTAGATTCAGACCTGGAGGTGCACGAAATTAGGAAAACATGAGGATAAGGTTAAAAATAGGTGGGAATGATAATTTTACACTTAAAATTAATTTTCGGGCAATATCGGTTCAATCGGGTATGGTGTTTACCCGTTCGATAAAATTTGTATGCGATTTAACATGAAAGATATTTTAGTCACCACAAATGGTCAAAGCTTATCCTTTTAGGACATGTGGAAGGCCAAGATTTAATCTTGGAATCCAAGATTTAATCCTAGCCATCCATTTGCTGATCACAAAATATCTTTATACATCCATTATAAGATGAACACATGTTCTAATCTTCTTCAAGAAGTCAAATCCTCCTTCATTAAGCTTCAAAATTTCGTGACCTTCAAGGAGAAAAGAACCAGCCACCATTTTCATCTTCAAGAGCTTGATCTTAGTTCTAAGCCCAAAAACCCTAGCCTAGAGTTGTGGAAACCTCAAAGTTCCTTCAGAAAACTTGTTCTACACCTAATTCTCTACCAATCTAAGGAACAAAATCCATTCCTTATCAAAACCTTGTCTACCAATCTGATCTGTTTTGGCATGACCTAGGTCCGAAATTTCTAGTTGTATTGCTGGATAATATGTTGATATTGATGTGTGAATTTTGGTGGTGTGTTTGGATGGGCTTAGAAAAAGGTTTTTCTAAAGGAAATTGGGACTAGCTGGATTCCTAGTTGTCCTGAGCAAGTAATTATGCACGAATTTTCTGGTATAGTTGTGGGTAATTTCATGAGCTATAAAAATTATATGTTATATTTAACATCTTAAACTAACTACATGAATTTTATTGGGTGTTGATTTTAAAGTGTACTGCCTCAAAAAAATCAAGGACCAAAATGTGATTGATGTGTCTTGGTTGTTGAAACTGAAGCAATAAATTTGTCCGAATTTATTATCATAGAAA
Source organism: Dalbergia oliveri (assembly GCA_030441495.1). Lineage (NCBI taxonomy): Eukaryota > Viridiplantae > Streptophyta > Magnoliopsida > Fabales > Fabaceae > Dalbergia > Dalbergia oliveri. The sequence continues at coordinate 39,621 of JAMLFY010000106.1, forward strand.
TTTATTGAATTAGCTGATGAAATTTTTACATGAAGTTACTAACATATTGAAGTATCACTCTAAATTTTCTTGTGCCTTGATTCCATCAATTACTTGGGTTAAAAATTTTGGGAACTCGGGTCTGGATTGTGAATTGGTGGCCCCTGACCCCTAAATTTGTACATTTTACTGAGGTAGTTATAGATCTCTTTTTGTCTTGAAATTTTTACAGAGTCTTCTAGACATGTTAAAGTGTCATATAGAATTTTTTTGGTACTTGAAATGGCTGATTGATGTGGTAATTAAATATTGTGCCTAGGACAGTAAATTTGCCATTGTGCTGGAAATGGATTGATGTTGTGAGTTGATGAACTAATGGCATTTTTTGTTCTAATATGACATGAATACTTGATGTTACCTATTGGGCCATGTGAATTGTGACATATAAAAGTATGCTAGATGCATGATTGAGATTATATTGTGAATGAATGCCTGTATATGCATTATGCTTGCATTTGAGAAAAAGAGAATATATATAAATTTCAGTCATGCATGTTTGACATATGGAAAAAATAGAAATAAGACTTAGGTTGAATGAGGGGAAGGAAATTGAAAAGAGAAACCCCTAATTTATAGTCAATAGACGTATGGCTCAGAATAGATCTGTGTGTGATTTGGAAATGGAAAAAATGAAGTTCGATGATCACGTATAGGAAGCTCAATTCCTGTAGGAGACTATTCCCTTGTGTGGTGTAAACCACTCCAGATACCATTTGGTATAAATTATTTATTGTGGAATTGTCCACGACAAATACCCATTAGGTATAACTAAGTCTTTCCTATGTCAATGAAAAGAGAAAAATGCACTGACTTGATTTCTATGGCCATAAGTGGAATCATGTCGCATTGAGATAAGTTCATTGCATGTGTTATATGCCTACTCATCTTACTCAGATAAATATTGGAATGATTTATTAATTGTTGAAACATTATGATATATGTGCTCTAAGTGGTTGATTATTAAAAGCTACCCACTTCGAAGGGATGATTTTAGAATCTTAAAATAAATCTTTAGTGTATATTGCATGATCACATTTTCTTGATAAACCAAATGGCTGGGGCGATGATGATGACATAGATTTTTCGTATATCTTGGGAAATGCCCACCTCGAGAATTATGTAATTTTCACCCCTGTGTTTGTTGTGTTCCGTGTTCGCCTCTAGGTTAAGCCAAAGGAGGACTATGAAGCCTATGTAAGAGGACTCGGAATGGCAATAGTGTAGCAGTGAATGTTTATATTATGTTGTATTTAATGGAATGGATATGTATGTAACTACATTAGAGAAGTGATATGTACTAAAGCTTGTAGAGGAGCTTCCTCTTGTACTTAGTTGTGTATTCAATAAAGGTTGTACTTTCTTTGTTATATACATGTTTCAGTGAATTTGCTTAGTTATTACACACGTAAATCGCCTTGCTATAGATACTTAATAAAGGTCCGCTAATTAATGAGTAACAACTCTCGAGTGCAATGTTATGACTTAAGGATGGGGTTGTACTTGGGAGGATGTTACATCAATTGGTTAAAACCAGTGACTTTGTCCGGCTTGGGCTAATGTCGAATGCCCTCACGGTTTTACCTTCTCCTCGTAGTAGGAGAAGTACGTCTCCGTCTGTGAAACGCATCATTTGGTTAAGCCAATGACATATCCTTCAATATGGCTCGACGACCATACCCACGGGTTTCCTTTTCTCCTCACCGTACGGGAGAAATGCATCTCGGCATGTCACATATAAAATCTTTCTTTTAAACTTTCTTTAGTCCCTCAAATTTGATAGAAATTCAGCAGCATAACGACTACACGAATTTCCTCAAATTTGAGTCATGCACATAACTCAAATAACACATGTTGTTCTCATGAAATTTCTTAATCAAGTAAATCTCTTGATCATAGGAGCGTACCCTCCTAATTCATTCATATTTCTCATTCTCATGCATCTTAAGCATAGCATACCACATCATTACAACAACATGCCACAAATACACATATAGTCTCATATTCATAGTATTAACACATTCACATTTATCACGAGTATACCCACTCGATCTCATTCTCACATCACACCTCCAATCTCATGGTGTCTTATGCTTTGGCATTTATGGGTCTTAAACTTATGTTCTAATTATCCTAACTTTCATTGTGGATCTTTATTTAGCCTAAGGGATCATTACCTATAATTTCCTCTAATGTTTATGCTTATTAACATAACCAAACGGCACTACATCACTTTCAGGAAAACTATCATATGATTACGGGGTCTAGAATCTCAATTCTTTGACCCTTTCTAAGTTCCAATTATCTTAACACTCTAGTAATTAACCAAATACACCTAGGTTGAATTGGATTAATGACTAGACTTTACTCTTTGCTTTGGTTCTTTCATCATATTTTGAAAATACTTAGTGAAATTAAGCCATTTTTTTTATTAACATAATTGAAATCGTGAGCGCGCATAACATAAACGATTAAGCGGTAGTAAAATAAGACATTTAAGAATCTAAATATATCATATTGGCTCCATCACATAACATCCATAATGCACATCACAACATATATACAATAACCTCACTCAAAAGGTGAGTTAAGTTCATACATCATATCTTACACCTTCACACCATAGGAAACTATTTATAAGGAAATTCATGCCCCTAAACTAGATAACCTTAAAAGCTAAGGAAGGCTACTCTAAAACTGGGATGTATAACACTCTTAAGACTACTTAAAACTCTCTAGGGCCACTGTCAGGAAACGGGGGAGAAACCCGATCACTGACAAGCTTCCTCAAAAGGGGCACACGAGATGCACCAGGCTGGGGTCGCATGGACGATCTTCTTGCTAACCTCGGCTGAACAACTGTTTCCTACCCCTCTCTTACACGTGGGAGAGTAGGAGCAGAGCTCAAGAATAAGCATGAGTAGGAGGGTCCTCAGAAGGATGATTTCAGAATATCTCGTTCGTGGATTATACTTCTGGAAAACCATGGACAGCAGATGAGGCGGGATAAGAACGTAACATTCTTTCATCAAGTGGACGTGCATGTTCGAAAACCATTTCATCGCCATAGGGAGAAGTAGGAGAAACGATAACTAGGGACAGGATGTGCAAATGGACGACCTACGTAAATAAAAACACGAACCGAGCACCTTCCTTCAAAGTGATACGAATGATGCACCGGATCATAGTGGAATTCCCAAGTAGGGTGTCAACGACAGGATGAATGTCGCCATCAAATTCTGAAGACAATGACGGAAATAAAGGAAAGGGAGTGAGAATCTTACTAAAGAATTCTCAGTAGGGTATCTCCTTCTACGGTGTCATCATCAAAGTCTCCAGGAATCTCAGGGTTATTATAAAATAGTGAACATACGAAGATTAAATTTTAAGTTCAGAAAATACTTTTACCGAGATTCGGCCAATTTTAATTATGCGTCTTATAATGCATCATAATCTTAACATGTCATATTTATAATGAACTTTTCTTTTATCATTACATCATATTCCTCATCATCATCATTAATATAACATGCATAGAAGAACATCATATTTCTCATCATCAACTCATGTATGTTATGCAGAAGAATATCATAATAGCTACACATGGACATGGTGCACATAATTTATTTCTTTAGTACCTTAGGTGACTTTAAAGTCTTATCATCCTCATTATTTTCCTTGGGCCACCCTATACTCCACCCTTTTGGGAGTAATCTAGGTTATGAGCTCATACCTTACTAGTCGTCACTAGCATATACTTATCCTTTTTGATAAGTTAAAGTCCTGACTCTACCCTTTTGAGAGAAGGTTAGGGGTAGAATCACCTTTCACCACCTATAGTTTGATGGGTCTAGAGGATCATTTTCTTATAAATTTTAAGTCACCAATAAGTCTTTGCATGTTACAACTCGCAATTCATAATAATTCATAACATTTTCTTATTTAGTCTTATGGAATAATATATATCAACTATAATCATGCATCTGGAGATTCCAGGAAAGAGAGGTGGGTCACAATGGACACGCTTAAATACCAAATCTTTCCTTAGCCAGAATCTTTCCAAATTGCACTCTTACAGTAATACACTTTCTTCCAGGAACAAAATATGTCCTTATTTCATGCATAAGTTTTCATTGTTTGCAACAACAACTATAACATACAAACCAGGGAATCAATCAATGACACCAAATTCTTAATAAGCATCAAATCACATTTTAAGTACACATAAAATTACTAGCTTCCCATAAAATTCTTACAAAGTTTTAAAACTCTTTTAGAACTAATTCTTTTTGTTAAACTTGAAAGAAGTCATAGGACTTTAGGCCTAACTTAACCATGGGACCGATTTATAACTTGAAAGAATGTTCATAGTTAAATCTTTCACTTAAGATAAAAGGAGCAAGTCTTGAGCTTTAGAGATTTAGGTGACATCTTAGAATTATTACCATGCTATGCAACCTTATTTTAATCTTATCTTTATAAGGTGATAGCTTGGAATTATAAACATGATATGCAATTCCATTTCTTTATCTTTAAGATTTAAGGTGATGACTTGAAAATTAAACATGATGCAAGAACTTGTAATATAAACATGATGCAAGAAACTGAAGCGGCGTAATCAACAGGGACAAGTAAAGAAGAGAATCTTAAGCAACGAGCGGTAGTCCGCACAGGACCGGTGAGGGAGAAGAGAATTACATTTTTTTTTAAGCTCCAATTCTCAAGACTTCTTAAAGAATAAATTCTTTAACTCCAATTATCTCATTTCTTCGCTTATGATTCATAGGCAAGTCTTTGAGCTCTAGGATTTTTAGGTGATGACATAAAATAAACATGCCATGCATTGATTCTTTTAGCCATTATAAAATAAAGTGAGAGCATAAAATAAACATGAGATGCAACTTCTTTATTATCTTTAGAGATTAAGTGACAACTTGAAATTTAAACATGAAATGCAAGCTTGAAATTTAAACATGAGATATGCAAGTTCATTTATTTATTCTTGAGAATTTAGTTATGACATAAAATAAATATGGTTGCAAGACATAAACTTAAACATGGATGCAAGTTCACTTGATCTCTTTACTAGAGCTCCTTCAAGACTTTAAGAAAATTATGATTTCAACCCAATATATGTATCTTAGCAAGACAAAGTAAAAAAATACATATTTCATATTCAAACCTCAAGATAAAAACATTATTCTTTAAAGTTTTGCATTAAATGGAATGTTCAAGCTTTAGAGGCCTAACTTGTGATGGATTTACAACCCATATTCAAGGTCCTCATCATCAAGCCATCATTTCATTCCTTCCTAGGCCATTTGGCCGAAACCATGAAAGGAAAATAAGGAAAGAAAAACTGAAATTTTAGAAGCTTTGGAAACTAGTGAAACCTTCAAGTTTTAGAGATCTAACTTGTGAAAGCTTTGCAACCAACACTCAAGAATCTCATCATCAAACCATGGTCTCATCATAAGCTAGGCCATATGGCCGAAATACTTTAAAAAGAAAGGAAGAAGAAACTGAAAATGAAAACTTAAAAGAAAGCTCATGAAAACATCATTTTTGAGCTAGAACATAACTTGTCTTAGCATAAAATGAACTTAGAAACACCTCCCTACCTAATTTGATTTGAAAGAAAGGAAGAGAACTTGGTTTCCTTGAGTGAAATGAAGCAAAATATCCTTGAAAAGCTGAAGGGAGAATTTGGCCAAGAGAAAGAAAGAAAGAAAGCTTTTGGTGCTCCTAAGACTAGAATTTGTGTAAGTTATGAACTAAGCATCTAAACTATCTTCAAGCATGCCTATTTATAGAGATTTTGCAGCTCATAAATGGACAAAGGAAGGAAGGAAATCTGACCAAAAATTAGAGAAAAAAATAAGGAAGAAAAATCATTTTGTTTGGTGGCTTAAAACATGGAATCATGTTTCCATGTTTTCATGATTCTTTGTTTTCATTCTTTGGATTTTTGTGTAATAATTTTCTGACTTATTACTCAATAATTTCGGCATTACAGCCTTGTGGAAGAGGATTTTGTGTGTTCCATGTATTATTTAGGTGTAGGCAAGGTATTCATGCAATTTAGAGAATTTACGGTTAAGGGCTTAAGTGAATTACTAAGCAATTTGGGTGTTTTAAGCAATTTTAGGTTCTAATCAATCTAAATAAATAATTTTGACTCTAGATTAGTAATTAGAATTTAATAAGCTTTAATTTGAGCCTAATATTGTTTAGGTTTCGTTAGACAAATCAAAAATCTCAAAATTTGCAAAACTGCACAATGAAGGGGCAAAAACGGTAATTTAACCCAAAACTTGCCGGGACCATCGACTTAACCAAGGGTCATTCATAACTTAAAAACACCTTTTAAAATATTTTAGTGAGGTTCGGACTCAAGTCGGCACGCAAATGGATTAAAACGCCGCATGGGCGTTTTGGTCATTTCGCGTTAAACTCAAAATTGAGATTCTTCTGCTCTATTAACACACATAGCACAAACAATCCTTTATTATCCTCAAAACATCCCCTTGAGGACGGGTGGGGCCCACGATCCTCATTTTCTGAGTAAAATAACCTCAGGGCATTTTGGTCATTTTACACATACAGAAAATTGGTTTGCAATGCTTGTACGAATTGCTCCTAACTTCTCTTCTAACGTTATATTCCTTTATTGAGAATTGTTTGGTCTCAAATTTTATATAATATTTACCTACGGTAATTTGGTAATTTCTAATGACAGTAAAGATTATAGTAAAAATTGGGGCGTTACATTACTCCCTCCTTAAAAAGAATTTCGCCCTCGAAATTCGTTACCTGAGAATAGCTCGGTATTGTGCTTGCATGCTAGATCCAACTCCCATGTAACTTCTTCGGTTTCACCTCGTCCCATGCTACTTTGATCAAAGGTCGGCCTTATTTCTTAACCTTTCATTCCTTGGTCAACGATTCTCGTGGGTGATAAGTTAAACGTTAGGTCATCTCTTAATTGTACATGTTCTGGCTCTAGTACATGACTTGGGTAGAATGATATTTCCTTAACTGGGAGACATGGAAAACATCATGAAGGTTGGACAGACTCGGGGGTAAGGCTATACGGTAGGCTACGGATCCTACTTTGTTAAGGATTTCAACGGCCAAGAAATCTGGGGCTCAATTTCTTTACTTTCATTGTTCGTCCTATGCATGTGGTGGGGGTGATTCTTAGGAACACATGGTCCCCTTCTTGAAAATCTAGCGGTTTCGCGCTTGTCCGCATAGTTTTTCTGTCGATTTGAGCAATAAGAATTTTATCCCTAATTTTCTTAATTTGTTTTGTTCCCTCACAATATCAGTCAGAGTAGACTTTGCTCTCGGGCTCATACCAACATAGAGGTGATTGACACTTCCGTCCATAGGGGCCTCGTATGGTGCCATACCGATACTTGCATGATAACTGTTGTTATATGCAAACTCGATAAGTCAGGTCTTATCCAACTCCTCTTTGATCTAAAACACATGCCCTCAACATGTCCTCCAAAGTTTGGATAGTTCTTTCAATTGACCGTCGTTGGGGTAATACCGTCTAGAACAAGCTTTGAACCAAACGCCTTCTGAAAGGCTCCCAAAACCGTGACGTGAATCGCGGATCTCGATCAGAGATTATTGTTGACGGTACTCCATGTAATCTTACTATCTCCTGTATATATATTGTGCTAACCTATCCAAGGAATAAGTCACTTAATAGGTAAAAAGTGGGCTTCATCAACTGATCCACGATTACCCATATGGCATCATGATTCGCTTGGGTCCTCGGTCCAGTTACAAAATCCATGGAGATACTATCCCACTTCCATTCAGGGATCGACAGGTTGCAACATTCAGAAGGTTTTTGGTGTTCAATCTTCACTTTTGACACACCAAGCACTTACTCACCCATGTGCACACATCCTTCTCAATCCTGGCCACCAGAACATCTTCTTCAAATCTTGATACATCTTGGTGGCACCCGGATGAAAGGTAAAATGGCTCTTATGGGCTTCCTCCAAAATATCCTTTCGAAGGTCACACTAAGGTACACATATACGACCTTCAAACCTCCATAAACTATCATTCCCTTGGGTAAAACCTTTCAACTTATCAGCTCTTACTGCCTCTAAGGTCTCTTGAAATTCTGTATCTTTCCTTTGGGCTTGAGCAATTCTTTCCTTGAATTCACTCGTCACACTAAGGTGACAAGCTCTTATGCCCTTAGTGGTCAAGGTCATCCCTAAATTTAGGTCTCTAAACCTCAATTAACTCAACCTCCTTCACCATCAACGGGACACTTGTAAGGATTTCCTACTTAGGGCATCAGCTACACATTAGCTTTACCTGGATGATAGTTTAACCCGAAATCATAATCTTTTAAAAACTCCATCCACCTTCTTTGCCTCATGTTTAGCTCTTTTTGATCAAAGAGATATTTCAAACTCTTGTGATCGGAAAACACCTCAAACCTCTCGGTATAAATGATGTCTCCAAATCTTTAGAGCAAACACGACGCGGCTAACTCAAGGTCATGGGTGGGGTAATTTGCCTCATGCGGCTTGAGTTGTCTTGATGCGTAGGCCACCACTTGCCTATTTTGCATTGTACACAACCCAAACCTTTTCTCGAAGCATCACAGTACACTTCAAAAGGCACATTGGGGTCGGGTAATACTAAAACGGGGTTGAGGTTAGCTTGTGTTTCAGCTCTTGAAAGCTCTTCTCACACTCGGAGTCCATGAAAAAGGGGTGTTTTTCCTAGTTAGCTTGGTCAAGGGTAGGGAAATCTGGGAAAATCCCTTGATAAACGACGGTAATAACCAGCTAAACCCAAAAAGCTCCTTACTTCATTCCGTGGTTGGTCTTTCCAAGTTCACAACGTTTCCACCTTACTAGGATCTCCAGCAATTCCTTTCTTAGATACTACATGCCCTAAAAATTGTACCTCATCTAACAGAATTCACACTTAGAAAGCTTGGCATATAGTTTCTTTTCCTTCAAGATCTCTAGTACTATGGTTAGGTGGCATCCATGCTCCTCGTGGGTCTTAGAGTAGATGAGAATATCATCTATGAAGACAACCACAAACTGATCTAAATAGGGTCTAAAGATCCTATTCATGTAATCCATAAAAATGGCTGGAGCATTGGTTAATCCAAAAGACATTCCTAAACTTGAAATGGCCGTTATAAAGTCGAAGGCCGTTTGGTATATCTTCATCTCTTACCCTAATTATGGTGGTAACCTGACCTCAAATCAATCTTAGAAAACACTCCTGCACCTCTAAGCTGGTCCATCAAGTCATCTATCCTAGGCAAAGGGTATTTGTTCTTCACCGTCACTTTATTCAATTGCCTATAGTCAACACACATCCTCATACTTCCATCCTTTTTCTTCACAAACAACAGGGGCTCCCCAAGGTGACACACTGGTCTAACAAACTTTTTCTCCAATAAATCCTCCAACTTGAGCTTTCAACTCGGTCAACTCTAATGGGGACATCCTGTATGGGGCTATGGATATGGGACCTGCACAGGAAGCAATTCTATGAAAACTCTATCTCTCTCTTGGGGGAAACTCTGGTATCTCATTCTTGAAAATACTCGGGATAATTTCTTACTATCGGTATCTCATCGATACTTGCTCAAAGTCTACATCACTAGCGGCTAGGAAAATATAACCTTTACTCTCACCCTTACCACGTCCATTTCTCCGGTTATGTAAAGACTTATGGGTTTCTTAGGTCTAATGGGAACGGGAAGAAAAGTAATGGTTTTCTCATAAGGTTTAACAGTACACGGTTGGCTTCAAGCCAATCCATGCCAAGAATCACATCTAAACCTTGCATGGGTAAGCAAATGAGATCTAAAACAAATGATCTATTCTCAATAACAAAATGGCAATCTAAACAACATTTACAAGTCCTAACGGGTTTTCCAATCAGGGGTAGAAACAATAAGGTCAAAAGGAAGCTCAGTTATATGCAAGTTAAGGGTTTTAACACACGAGTGGGAGATAAAAGAATGGGAAGCGCAGGAATCATCCAGTACAATTAAGTTTCTACCATACATATTACACTTACCTTCCACGAGATTTCGTGACTTTGTCGTTTCTTCAGCATTAACGTGAATACCCTTCCTTGGTATTCCTGGCTTGGGATTGGGGGTTGGCGGGTTCCTTTCTGTGCATTCTGGGAGTAATGACCTGGTTTCACAGGTAGCACACGTTTGTTCCGGCTCGACATGGCATGCTCCCATGATTCTTGCCGCACTTGGGACATTCCATGGATGGCACGGGTCGTGAAGTCCTGTTGGACTTCTTTGTGGTGCTTTCCCTTTATTGTTATTATTGTTGTTGTTGCGATTGTTGCTGGGATTATTATAGCGGTTGTTGTTGTTGTTCGGTCTTCCTTGATGAAAGTTCCTTTGTGGCACTTGTGATCTTGATTGATGTGGAAATGGAGGTCGATTTTGCCTCTTGAACTGTTGACCTTGAGGTGTCAGCTTTTTGATGATATTCTCAGACTTTGAAGTACCCAACTTTCTGCCCTTCTTCAATGATGCGGCATTTGTTGACTAAGGTAGAGAAATCCCTTTTCCAAGTGCGCAACTCCCACATTAAGTTCTGCCTTTAACCCTGACTCGTATTTAATGCATTTCCAATACTCATCAGGGTTACCTTGGTACATCCTTGAGAACTTAATGAGTTCCTCAAATCTAGGGTATGAGCCACATTCATATTCCCCTGGACAAGTTGCATGAATTCAATGTCCTTAGCATTTCTAACCGACTAGGAAAGTACTTCTCGTAAAAATGGACCTTGAATAATTCCCAATCAATGTCCACTTTGGTTGCCTCAGGAGTCTTTGAACACCAATCCACCAGAAGGGCATCACCCTCAAGCATGTGGGTGGCAAGAGTGACCTTCTACTCCTCGGAACATGGAACTACAGCAAAGACCTTCTCAATATTCTGAATCCATTCATCTACTACATTAGGATTAAGGGTCCCCTTGAAAACAAGTGGATTCGCCTTACGAATTCCTCGAAATGAGCATGTTCGGGAATTTCATGTCCTTGATTTATATTAGCTTGACGATCCTGATCCATCCGTTCCATCATCATTCTCATGGTCCTTGCTACATCGCGAAGTGCTCAGCGGTCTCATTATCTTGGTTATTCTGTGCGGCGCTCCTAGTCTGTTGTCGTCATGCCATTGGTCCCTATACACACAAAACGGCAACACAGAGGTGATCAGGCCCAATATTCCATGCAAAGTGAGCAAGTTACCATGGCACTTTCAACATCCAAGTAGTCACGTATTTCTAATCCTCAAGCTCATCCTAATGATAAACATCTACACATGACATTACTAACGTATTATGCTTTAGAAGCATAGCCGGTCCAATCCTCAGGCTAGATGAAAGCGAAACTCTTCTGATACCAAAATGTAACACTCTAGTAATTAACCAAATACACCTAGGTTGAATTGGATTAATGACTAGACTTTACTCTTTGCTTTGGTTCTTTCATCATATTTTGAAAATACTTAGTGAAATTCCGAGCCATTTTTTTTATTAACATAATTGAAATTGAGCCGCGCATAACATAAACGATTAAGGTAGTAAAATAAGACATTTAAGAATCTAAATATATCATATTGGCTCCATCACATAACATCCATAATGCACATCACAACATATATACAATAACCTCACTCAAAAGGTGAGTTAAGTTCATACATCATATCTTACACCTTCACACCATAGGAAACTATTTATAAGGAAATTCATGCCCCTAAACTAGATAACCTTAAAAGCTAAGGAGGCTACTCTAAAACTGGGATGTATAACACTCTTAAAATACTTAAGAACTCTCTAGGGCCACTGTCTTGAAAACGGGAAGAAACCAAATCCACTGACAAGCTTCCTCGGAAGGGGGCACACGAGATGCAAGCAGGCTAAGTCGCATGGACGATCTTCTTGCTAACCTCGGCTGAACAACTTTTCCTCACTACCCTCTCTTACACGTGGGAGAGTAGGAGCGAGCTCAAATAAGCATGAGTAGGAGGGTCCTCAAAGGATCAGTTTCAGAATATCTCGTCGTGGATTATACTGGAAACCATGGACGACGGATGAGGCGGGATAAGACGTAACATTCTTTCATCAAGTGGACGTGCATGTTCGAAAACCATTTCATCGCATAGGGAGAAGTAGAAGAAAAGCGATAACTAGGGACAGGATGTGCAAATGGACGACCTACGTAAATAAAAACACGAACCGAGCACCTTCCTTCAAAGTGATACGAATGATGCACGGATCATAGTGGAATTCCAAGTGGGGTGTCAACAATAGGATGAATGTCGCCATCTGAATCTGAAGACAATGACGGAAATAAAGGAAAGGGAGTGAGAATCTTACTAAAATTCTAGATAGGGTATCTCCTTCTACGGTGTCATCATCAAAGTCTCCAGGAATCTAAGGTTATTATAAAATAGTGAACATACGAAGATTAAATTTTAAGTTCAGAAATACTTTTAGAGATTCGGCCAATTTTAATTATGCGTCTTATAATGCGTCATAATCTTAACATGTCATATTCATAATGAACTTTTCTTTTATCATTACATCATATTCCTCATCATCATCATTAATATAACATGCATAGAAGAACATCATATTTCTCATCATCAACTCATGTATGTTATCAGAAGAATATCATAATAGCTACACATGGACATGGTGCACATAATTTATTTCTTTAGTACCTTAGGTGACTTTAAAGTCTTATCATCCTCATTATTTTCCTTGGGCCACCCTATACTCCACCCTTTTGGGAGTAATCTAGGTTATGAGCTCATACCTTACTAGTCGTCACTAGCATATACTTATCCTTTTTATAAGTTAAAGTCCAGACTTACCCTTTTGAGAGACAGGGTTAGGGGGCTAGAATCACCTTTCACCACCTATAGTTTGATGGGTCCAGAGGATCATTTTCTTATAAATTTTAAGTCACCAATAAGTCTTTGCATGTTACAACTCGCAATTCATAATAATTCTAACATTTTCTTATTTACAGGTCTTATTGGAATAATATATATCAACTATAATCATGCATCTAAAGATTCCAGGAAAGAGAGGTGGGTCACAATGGACACGCTAAATACCAAATCTTTCCTTACAGAATCTTTCCAAATTGCACTCTTCCAAGTAATACACTTTTTAGGTAACAAAATATGTCCTTATTTCATGCATAAATTTTCATTGTTTGCAACAGCAACTATAACATACAAACCAGGGAATCAATCAATGACACCAAATTCTTGATAAGCATCAAATCATATTTTAAGTACACATAAAATTACTAGCTTCCCATAAAATTCTTACAAAGTTTTAAAACTCTTTTAGAACTAATTCTTTTGTTAAACTTGAAAGAAGTCATAGGACTTTAGGCCTAACTTAACCATGGGACCGATTTATAACTTGAAAGAATGTTCATAGTTAAATCTTTCACTTAAGATAAAAGGAGCAAGTCTTGAGCTTTAGAGATTTAGGTGACATCTTAGAATTATTACCATGCTATGCAACCTTATTTTAATCTTATCTTTATAAGGTGATAGCTTGGAATTATAAACATGATATGCAATTCCATTTCTTTATCTTTAAGATTTAAGGTGATGACTTGAAAATTAAACATGATGCAAGAACTTGTAATATAAACATGATGCAAGAACTGAGCGTGTAGTTGACAGGGACCGATAGAGGGAGAAGAGAATCTTAAGCAAGCGGCGGTAGTCGCAGGAACCAATGAGGGAGAAGAGAATTACATTTTTTTTTAAGCTCCAATTCTCAAGACTTCTTAAAGAATAAATTCTTTAACTCCAATTATCTCATTTCTTCGCTTATGATTCATAGGCAAGTCTTTGAGCTCTAGGATTTTTAGGTGATGACATAAAATAAACATGACATGCATTGATTCTTTTAGCCATTATAAAATAAAGTGAGAGCATAAAATAAACATGAGATGCAACTTCTTTATTATCTTTAGAGATTAAGTGACAACTTGAAATTTAAACATGAAATGCAAGCTTGAAATTTAAACATGAGATATGCAAGTTCATTTATTTATTCTTGAGAATTTAGTTATGACATAAAATAAATATGGTTGTGCAAGACATAAACTTAAACATGGATGCAAGTTCACTTGATCTCTTTACTAGAGCTCCTTCAAGACTTTAAGAAAATTATGATTTCAACCCAATATATGTATCTTAGCAAGACAAAGTAAAAAAATACATATTTCATATTCAAACCTCAAGATAAAAACATTATTCTTTAAAGTTTTGCATTAAATGGAATGTTCAAGCTTTAGAGGCCTAACTTGTGATGGATTTACAACCCATATTCAAGGTCCTCATCATCAAGCCATCATTTCGTTCCTTCCTAGGCCATTTGGCCGAAACCATGAAAGGAAAATAAGGAAAGAAAAACTGAAATTTTAGAAGCTTTGGAAACTAGTGAAACCTTCAAGTTTTAGAGATCTAACTTGTGAAAGCTTTGCAACCAACACTCAAGAATCTCATCATCAAACCATGGTCTCATCATAAGCTAGGCCATATGGCCAAAATACTTTAAAAAGAAAGGAAGAAGAAACTAAAAATGAAAACTTAAAAGAAAGCTCATGAAAACATCATTTTTGAGCTAGAAACATAACTTGTCTTAGCATAAAATGAACTTAGAAACACCTCCCTACCTAATTTGATTTGAAAGAAAGGAAGAGAACTTGGTTTCCTTGAGTGAAATGAAGCAAAATATCCTTGAAAAGCTGAAGGAGAATTCGGCCAAGAGAAAGAAAGAAAGAAAGCTTTTGGTGCTCCTAAGACTAGAATTTGTGTAAGTTATGAACTAAGCATCTAAACTATCTTCAAGCATGCCTATTTATAGAGATTTTGCAGCTCATAAATGGACAAAGGAAGGAAGGAAATCTGACCAAAAATTAGAGAAAAAAATAAGGAAGAAAAATCATTTTGTTTGGTGGCTTAAAACATGGAATCATGTTTCCATGTTTTCATGATTCTTTGTTTTCATTCTTTGGATTTTTGTGTAATAATTTTCTGACTTATTACTCAATAATTTCAGCCATTACAGCCTTGTGGAAGAGGATTTGTGTGTTCCATGTATTATTTAGGTGTAGGCAAGGTATTCATGCAATTTAGAGATTTACGGTTAAGGGCTTAAGTGAATTACTAAGCAATTTGGGTGTTTTAAGCAATTTTAGGTTCTAATCAATCTAAATAAATAATTTTGACTCTAGATTAGTAATTAGAATTTAATAAACTTTAATTTGAGCCTAATATTGTTTAGGTTTCGTTAAACAAATCGAAAATCTCAAAATTTGCAAAACTGCACAATGACAGGGGCAAAAACGGTAATTTAACCCAAAGCTCCAGGGCATCCGACTTAACCAAGGTCATCATAACTTAAAAACACCTTTTAAAATATTTTAGTGAGGTTCGACTCAAGTCGGCACATAAATTGGAGTTAAAACAATCGCATGGGCGTTTTGGTCATTTACGCGTAAACTCAAAATAAGATCTTCTGCTCTATTAACACACATAGCACAAACAATCCTTTATTATCCTCAAAACATCCCCTTGAGGACGGGTGGGGCCCACGATCCTTCTAGATAAAATAACCTCGGGCATTTTGGTCATTTTACACATACAGAAAATCGGGGTTTGCAATGCTTGTACGAATTGCTCCTAACTTCTCTTCTAACGTTATATTCCTTTATTGAGAATTGTTTGGTCTCAAATTTTATATAATATTTACCTACGGTAATTGGTAATTTCTAATGACAGTAAAGGTTATAGTAAAAATTGGGGCGTTACACCTTCGCCTAAGGCTCTATAATCAACTCCTAAACCAATTATCAGGGATTTCTACACATATCCACTAATTATAAACCATTTTTCTTAAGTCCATTTATGTTGAAAGAATTTACAATTTAGGCATCTAAGTGTTCTAGAATTCTCATCTTAAGTCCTTTTTAGTTCCTTGTTCTTTCCTAACTTCCCTAAATCGATCCTTGCTTCACTCAAACATAATTTTACACATTTAACACCATAAAACAGAATTTATAATGGCCAAGTGCACGGCAGAACTAAAAAATATAACTCGTATAGCCACATACTTCATAATTTAAAAGCATATAAGTTGCTAGTTTTCTCTTGGAATCATTTTAGGGACTCAAAACTCTTTTAGAAACCAATTAATCTCATTGAAATCACATAAATGTGGGTGAGGTCAGTAGCTAAAACAATTTGTTCATGAATTAGATTTAAAACATCAAATCTTGCTCATGATATTCTTTAAGTTTACCTAAGCTTGGAAAAATTCCAGGACATAGGCCATTGGCACTTATGATTAGATGAACTCACATCAACTCCTTCATCATCATCATAAGGCCGAAATGGCATTCATGGAATGCTTCCATTTTCTAAGACTTTACTTGTGATACTTGGGCAAGTCTTTGAGCTCTAGGATATTTAGGTGATGACATAAACTTAAACATGCTATGCACCTTATTTTACTTTCATTATAAAGTAAAATAAAGCATAAAATAAATATGAGATGTAACCTTATTATTATCTTTAAAGATTAAGTGATGAATTGAAATATAAACATGAAATGCAAGCTTGGAAATTTAAATATGATAATACAAGTTCATTAGTTATTCAAGCTTAGTGATGGCATCAAAATAAACATGCTATGCAAGGTATAAACATAAACATGTATGCAACTCATTTTATCTTAACTAAAGCTCTTACAAGACTTTAGAGTAACATTATAACCTTAACCCAATATGTATCTTAACAACATAAAGTGAGCTTTAGAGTTCTTAGCACCAAGTCTTCAAAGAAGCCTTTGGTTTTGAAACTTCATCATCAAGCTCAAGAAAATGGACACAAAACTCAACACTTTATCTAAACAAGCATACAAAGAACTAATCATATTCTTTATTTTATTGATCATGGGCTTAAAATCTAGAGTAAACTCTTAATAATGGCCGACCAACTTTTTAAGGTTGGCAAGGGTAAGCTTAGAGCTCTTTGAAATTGTATGATTAATTTTCTTAACAAAACTTTAGTGATCTACTTAACATTTTTAACAAACTTTGTTCAAATAAGGAAAAGGAAACCAAAACCATGATGAGGAAGAAGGAAATAAAAAACTAACAAGGAAGGAAAAGGAAAATTGAAACTATGTTTGGTCCAAGACTAAGATTTCAAGCTTTAGAGGTTTCTCACATGACAACAACAAAACCATTATCTTGAAACCTCATTATCAAGCCAAAGTTTTTCTCATGAAATGGCTCCAAGGCCGAAAAGGAAAGAAAAGAAGAAAAAGAGTTTTGAACTAAGAGAAAACTAGAACTTTCTCTAAGAAAACAAGTAAAACTTTGAAGACAAACTCCTACCTAAGGAAATCTTTGAAAAAGATGAAGAAAAGCTTTGTTTCTTGAGAGGAAAAGAGAAAGAAATCCTTCTTGGAAACTTGATGAAGAACTCGGCCAAGGGAGGAGGAAAAAGAGTTCTTTGAGTTTGGGAGAAAGCTTGAAGTTTGCTCAAGTGTGTAAAGGATCCTAAGGGCTTTCAAGCTAGTGTATTTATAGAAGATTTAGAGCTCATGGATGGCCTTAGAGGAGGAGGAGTGGCCGGTTGCTTTTGGGTAAAGAGGAGAAAAAATATCTCTTGAATGGGTATGGGTGCAAGCATGGCTAAGGCATGGTGAGGTATGGTTTGAGGTATAGCCTAAGCATGGTCTTTGGAGTGAAGAAAAATCAACATGTGATGGGATTGGGGGGAGGGGGGAGGAGTGTTCAGCCATTCTTGCAAGCCAAGGGGAGGATGATTTGTTCATATAAGTGTGGGTTAGTGATGTGTTTAGGTGTGTCTTTGATTAAGGTTTTGGTTAGGAGTTTGTAATAAAGTGTTTAGGTGAGGTAATGGTTAATTAAGGTTGTCAAGACTTAATTAGGGGATGATCTTGCTAGATTAACAAATTAAAATCATTCTTTTAGTCAAATGAAGGTATGGGCACAATTCTTTAATTTAAGGAATTGGAGAGGAGAACACTATTCAAGATTCCATGACTAGGAATCTTGAATAAAGATGTAATTAGAGTTTAACCAAGCAATCTTAGGCCCTAATTAACCTTAATAAATTTTTGACTTAGATTAATTATTGAAATAAATTAATTTTCAATTAGAGCCTAATATTACTTAGGTTTGCTTAATTACGTCATTAGACTTATTGTACATCTTCTATGGCAAAATGGTAATTTTGCACTAAAACTGCTCGGGACCTGGCAAACTAAACATCACAACCCACTCAAAAACATCATTTAGAACTTCCTGGAAAAGTTAAAGAAATAAACGGCACCTTTACAGGTAAAACATCCAGGGTATTTTGGTCATTTTGAGCCGAAAGTTCAAAAAATGAGATTTTCACCTTAGATATCAACATAACAGATATAATCCCTTCAAACATTGAGTTGACCATGAAAGTAAGACTGACTGCTAGAATTCGGGATAAAAGATAACCTCAGAGGTATTTCCTATTTGAACTCAAACAAAAAAAAAATCGTGGCGTTACACCAATCATCAAAACCAAAAGAAACAAGGAAAAATAAAAAGAACTCAAAATAAAAATCCCTACCAGGTGTGCTTTTTCTTGCAAGAGGAAACTTGGTTTTTGTAAATGAAATGGAAGAATCTTCTCTTAGGAGGAACTAGTATTCGGCCAAAGGAAGAAAAGGAAGGAAATATTTTCTTGTGTTTTTGACCTTGGAGATGGAAAGGTTATGTGTCTTGGAGATGATCTATGGTGGAGGTGTGGTGGTTTGAGGTTGAGAGGAGGTTGAGGATGGAGGTGGAAGAGGAAGAAGATGAGAACTTGAGTTGAGAGAGAAGAAAGATTTTTTATCAAGCTTCTTAAACAAGATTGCTATCAAAAAAGTAAATGGTAAAATGCAAGTTCTTTTGAGTGTATTGGTGTTTATGAAAATTGAAATATGAAGGGAAAAAGGGGGAGGAAGTCCACGCTTTCTTGGCCTTTTGGCGGAGGGAGGGGAGATTTTAATTTTTCATGTGGGTTAGAACTTGGGTTAGAGATAGATTTGATTCAGGGGTGAGTTAGGAATTGGTAATAAGTGTTTGGGTTAGTAATCATATGTTTAAGGCTTTTCAAGACATGATTAAGGAGTGGTCTTGCCATTAGTTGAGTTAAACTGAATTAATTTGAAATTCAAACTCCAACACATTTTCTAAATTTAAAGAGAGAGAAATTCCTGTTTGCTATGACATGACATAATGTCTTTAATTAAGAAGGAAATTTGAACTTCCTTAAACAAACTTAGGCCTTAATTAACCTTACATAAATAATTTGACTCAAAATTACTAGATAAAATTAATTTATCTTTAATTAGAGCCTAATATTGTCTATATTTCCTTAATTGCTTAATTAAGCTCATTTAGCACCCATTAGGGGTAAAACGTAAATCCACACAAGAACTCCTAAGGACCACTTGGACTTCCAGATATCATGCAACACTTATAATTAATGTTTTGAAACGAGTGATGGGTTCATCGTCACTTAATCCTGTGTTAAATTACCTCAGAGGTACTTTGGCAAAATCAGGAGATTGAGGTTTTCACCTCTAACATCAATCACGACACATCTAATCGCCTTTCAATCATCAAACTAATCCTTTGAGGATGGCCAGGTCGACTGTCCTCATTCCGGCTAAAAATGACCTCAGGAGCATTTTGGTCATTTTTGTACAAAGAAAGTGAGCGTTAAGACTTTTCATCTAGTGTTAGAAGACAAAGCTTGAGAATAAAAGATGAGCTTTGAAAAGGCATAAGAGAGAATGAGGGAAAGGGAAGAAAAGGAAGATCATTCTTCTTGAAGATAGCTTCGATGAAAGTAAAAGGCTGAAATAATTTCAAATATCGGGGTCGCCATGGAATGTTGCAATGGTCTAGAGATTCTTAGAATGATACAAGCTCAAGAGGTCTTCTATTGGAACCTTCTAAAAAAAACATATCTTCAAAGAATATGTCAGAATGACAACTCTAATAAGAGCTCACCTCAAGAAAATGCTCCTATCCTTGATCAAGTTATCCTGAAACCATCTCTAACACAAGGTGTTGAGCCCTCTTCTAAGCCAACCAGGCACAGGACCGCTAAGTTTCCAAAGTACAAATGCTGCTCCAACAACACCTAATCAACAACGACTAACAGAATGGAAGCCTTATCATGATGACATGAAGCACTTCTGCTAGAAATTCTTCGTGAAGTCATGCACCAAGGTTGATGATGGTGTTCCTGGATTCCAACACACTTCCTTTTTATTGATGACAAAAGAAGGAGAAGGAATAGATAAAAAGAAAATCTTATGATGAGAAAAAACGGGGAGATATGAGGGGAGAACATTTAGAGTCTCAAAGATCTTTTTTCATCTACATTTGTTTTAAACATCTGTTTTCTTGTGTTTTAATTTGCTTCTAGTTTATTCTACTATGTTTTTACACATAATATTGATGCTTGGTTACATGCAATATATATATATATATTCCATGTGAAAACTTATTTGAAAGCTTTTATCTTTGCCTTGTTTTCTCAATATGTGCTTGATACATCCTTTATATAAACATAAGCATTAACTTTCAAAAGTAAGTTTGGATAAAGAAGTGATGAATAAGGAAATTAATTAAGAGATAATATCACAAGTACTACTTGTTAGTTATTCATGCACGTGTATCTTTAGAAAGTTCCTTTTTCAAATCAAGCTGATTATGTTAAAAGATCTTAAATGATAACATCTAGTTCATTACCACTTCTTGATATATCTCAAAAAGCACTGAGTAAATTCAAAATTTTCATAAACAACAAAATTAGCTCTAATTTAAGTTGCTTAAGGCTTTAAAATGTTTGAAAACTTATCCATATCGTGCCTTAAGAAAAATAGCTTCCTAAATTTTATAGCATATGATGTTTTGAAAGAATAGCTATTAATAAATTTAGAATTCTATTAATTATTTCTTCAAAAGATTTTCTTCAAATTGGTTTGTCATCATCAAAAAGGGGAGATTGTTAGCTCCAGACCCCCTTAGAAAGCTTTGTAGCAATATGTTTTGAGTAACAACAAAACTAATTTAAAGAAAATAGTTTAAAGAATGACTAATGTCTCCTTGAGTTTCTTGAAATAGCATACAGGTATTTCAATAACATAACACACTAAAATGAAATAATTTCACTTTGCATGTGCAAACATGATTTATCTCATATAAAGAATTTAACTTAATAGAAAGTGAATATTATATCTTTCAAAGTATGTATACATGCCTTACGATGAACAAAAATTTAAAAAAGGGCAAGAACCAAATCTGGACTTAGAAAGTGGGACAACGCTTCAAAAAGTACACCATAAACGAAGATATACGTCAAACTCTAAAGCCAGAGTCTTCTACTATCTTCAAGCATCACTCACAATGTTTTGTTCATCAATAAGCCATGATTGAAGACGTGAAGACCTAAGAATCATCAAGGAAATGATATCGCATATCAGGAAGTCACATGCAGTGATAATGCACTCTACAAGAAACAAAGGAATTTAAAAATTCAAATTTGAATTTGAAAAGTCAAAACCCAATGATTGAACTAGCGTGTCATCTCTTTTGCCACAATGGTCAACTACCTTAGTTTCTAGAATAAAGAGTTCAAAAACCACATTAGAAAGTAAGAGTAGTTTCTTGAGTAGCATCAAACCTCAATCAAGCAACGGTTTCCCAATAGTCCTAACAAAGGCTGCTTTTCATTGCTTTTCCAAGACACAAATGGATGATCAACACGTGTCACTTGGAGATCTGATCAAGAGGCAATGATCACAAGGAAAACCATCTATAAATGAGATGTTGTACTTTTAAAGTAGCAAGTTGATGCTACACAAAGAGCAAAAACTCTGAAAATTTTCTCTCATTTGCTTCTAGAGTTTATTGCATTTAGTAGTCATTTCCTTTGGCTATAAAATTCTTCTTGTATATTCCTTCAATGTTCATACGTTCTTCCTAGGAAGAATACTTAAAGAAGTCAATCAAGTGTTTCCCAAAACTTTATTTGTAAATCTTACGAAAAATTAGTGTAGGTTCATTGAGGCTGCAAACCTAAACACAAACATTTGTATCCTCAATCCAATATTGATCAATGTGAGCTTAGCTTTGAGAGGCTAGTCAACCACTACTTGCAGTGAGGTAAAGGTATTTTACTAGTCTGATTTAGCTTGAAGAGGCTATCAAAGACTACTTGGCTCAGCTTTAGAGGCTCAATAAATAACTACTTGGTTCAGCTTGAAGAGCTTGAATAACTACTTCATTAGTGACAATAAGGTTGTCTGGTGACTAGTGAGAACTTGAGAAGGCTATTGTAAAGACTATCATTTTTCTTTCTAGATGAAAAGAAAGGTTTAGTGGAACTTCAACGATTGTTGAAAATTGGATGTAATTCCGAACCAATGGAGATACTTCATTAATGGACCCAATCCTTTCCTAGTAACGGGCATAACCTGGCTTAGTACCAAATAAAGAACACAATTGGTGATGTCTTACTTTCCACCATCAATTCGACCACGTAGAAACCCATATTCTTGGTGCTTTCTCGAGTGAAGTCGGTCATTTTAATATTGGTTTCCTTTAGGTCAACCACTACCTTTCCTAGCTTCTTCACGATTCCCACTGACATGACATTCATGATGACACGCCCATCAATTAGCACCATAGTGATAAGCTTGCCATCTACATATACTTTGATGTCCAGAGGCTTCAAATGTGTTGTACTTTGTGGCTTCCTAAATTTCATCAACTCTATTCCTCTATAAGTATCTTAAGTTCCTTCTTCTATTTCAAGCTAACGCAGCCCATTCTACTTCCTTGGCTACAACATCTTCTTCCAACTCCTGGAGACTTTGCTCTCCCTTAGCTGCAAACTCTACGAGAAAGATCCTTATTGTGGTGACCAAAGTCACCTATTCCTAAGTGACCTTGTTCTATTCAGCTAATAGTATTGTCATCCATTGGACAGAGATTTGTTATGGGAATTTCTCCATAGTAGTTTACTTAAATCCATAAGGTGGAAGTTAAAAGCTTCACAGCTTGAAAGGGCATGTCTCCATATGCTTCTACTTCACTTCTTTCTCATGAAAGACTTGAGTACATAAGCATAGTCTCCATCTCCATCCTATTCCATAATTGGAGCACTTGGTTGAGGGAACACAATGTATACTATGGATCCATTTCCTGCCAAGCAAAACGATGTAAGGTGCAGTGTCTACCACCAAAAAGATAATCATGGTAACTCCAGCCCAACCCCTAATTGAACTATCCAAGCTCCTATTAGTGTTCCAGCCTATTCCTAGAAGACAAGGTAAGGTTTGTTGTAAGTAAATTTTCTCTCCTTGACTAGCCTCTTGCACTATGGTAAAGGGCACAAGTTGAACAATGATCCTTAATCCACAAGTACTCATTTGAAAATGTGCCAGAAGTTGCATGGATGTAAAGAGGTCTTGATGCCTTGTATTGGCTTTTGCCACCCCTCTATAGGTAATTGCCTTAAGCTTCAGAATCTTTCATGGCCTATTTTGGGATGGGTCCATCTTCCTTAAGTCTTGTGTACCATTAAAGATATCATCCCTATTAAGAGATCATCTGGTAAGTTTTCAGCATACTCTTCCTCCTTTTATGAACTCCAACGAGCTAGCATCTTATCTATACCAATTTAGGAACGGATAGACTACCATCTTGCCTAACTATTTGGACAAGTCAAATCTCTACCTTCATTGGTGACATTACAAGAGACACCATGGGCTCCCTTACCACTTTCCTTTGCATACACAACATGATTATATTTCACGTCTTCGAAATAAACCTTTAGTGCTGGGTATTGTAGTCATTTCTTCTTGAATCTAGAATGTTGGTTGCTAGGCATTGGATCTTTCCTTCTTTGTTTAGGTTGTTTGTTGACGGACCATTCTCCTTTGTTTTTCCTTTGGCTTAGGCTTGAGCATTTTCTTGCCTTGGCTAAGATTAATGCTACTCGTGATTTTCATAGTGGTCTACTTCCATTTAAAACTCATCTCCACCATCCTTTTCAATTCTTTAGGCAAAGGATCATCAATAACTTTTGGGAGTTTGGTCTGCACCTTTTTCTAATTCCCTTCCTTAGTCCGCACCTTAGGATTCCCTAGCCATTGGCTAACGTGTAGCTTGGTCTTTAGCTCTTCTTCTGGATACTTCAACCTAGGAGCCAATGGAGCTTTCCTTTCCATGGGATGTTCTAAAAGCTCCAACATGTAAAACACATTGGAGTGTGACAACTATGGTCTTGATCCATGATCCACCCATATTTCAGACTTTGGCCTCCCTTGTTTTAGGGACTAGGGTGCTCTTTCTTTCAACTTGTTTAGTCATCTTGACTCTTGTTTTATGACTGCTCCTTTGTGTTTATGGTTTCCTAATGTCATCTTCGTGTTCATCTTCTTCAAAAGTTGTAGAAACCATATTGACCAATGCGTAGGAAGGGATCCATGCAACGGTCATATTCCACTTTATTACCTATTATTTTGAACCTTCCCTCCTTTATTGCTTTTTAGATCACACTTCTAAAAGTGTTCCAGTTATTAATATAGTAAGTGTAAGCATTCCTACTTGCAATATTTGATATTCTACCTTTCTGAAGGAGGTGGTTCTATACCATCTGGAATTTGATTTGCTTATCTTTGACCAAATAATCAAAGATTTGGTTAGCCTTTGATATGTCACAAAGAAAGGCTCTTGTTTTCCAACCTTAGCCTTCTTTTTTCCCTTAGTTGGGTGAGAGCTTGTGTATGTCTTATCCCTTTATAGCTGAGCTGCCATTACCTTGGCGAAAGAGTAGCTTCTTTTTCTTGACCTTTAGCCTTATTGGCTGAGTCACACTCTGCATAGCCATAATTTGTGATCTTTTGGGTCCCATTCTTTGTGCATGCTTTTGCTCTTTTTTCAATAATAAATTGTTCCATTCTAGTAGCCTTCCAAGAAAGTTAAGCTAGATCAAAACATTTAGTTAAATTAATTTTTCTTTAAGAAACAAGTTCATGTTATTTATGGCTATAAAGGTACACTTAACCTCAAGTATATGGAGGTTACAATGTCCCCTCCCTAACTTGGCAGAAATGCTCCAAAAGTCATTACTAGCTCATTTGCTTTTTATTTTATGTGCATGAGGCCTAATACTAATGTCTAAGCTGAGGCTTATAAAGCCTCTCATGAATATTCTCTCCATCTTAGCCCATTTATTCAACAAGTTAGATGGTAAGGATGAATACCTCAAAAAGGTTGTGCTTATGAGTGTCAATGGAAATAATTGCAGCCTCCAATAGTTATTCCTGACTAGCCTCTACACATTGTGCTCAAGCGGCTAACATATTCCATTGTGGATGTACCATCTTCTCTAGAAAAAAATGGTAAAATCTGGAGTCCTAAATCCCATGAGGAAAGGGACTCAATCAACATAATCAAGATAGGGTTTTTTGTGGCCATTCTAGTGGCCTTAAACTACACACCAAAATAATGCCTTATGGCCTCAACCAAAGTATAGAGATGAACAGGGAGGGTAAGGTCACATACCCCTATAAATGGTTCCCATGCTCCTACCCAATATAGCCCTTATTTTGCTGCTACTAAGGATTAGCTCCAAGATTCGTCCAAGGTTGGTACACTAGTAGGTTATGGGCAAGCATAGGTGTACGTGTACACATGTCCGTATACAAGTTCTATGGCTCCAGGGTCCCCCAAGACCCACTAAATAGCCGGATCACCCTAATGTCAAAACCAAGTTAGGCCCAGTTCTATAGAATTATGCAAAACATGTTTGCTAGCGGTAGGCTCGTTGACTTCAGGCTCGTGGAGCAAGCACCCTCGTATAGCACAATATCAGAAAATGACACAGTTTTGATTAGTGACTAACCACTTTTTATAAAACCCCATTTAAGGTTCCTTTCATTTCAAGAAGTAGAATTGAAACCCCTTTCCTAACCCTCATTTTCACTCCTCCTCTCAAATCTACTCTAATACTACATCCCCAAGCTTCACAGGTATGTCTTTATGGTTGATTTAAGTCTCCATTATCTCCATTATTTCATGATCTTAGGTTGGGCTTTGTTAAATTCTCTCATTGTTGTCAAGTGCGGTGCTCCTCCAATATTATTAGAGTATGTTTAGGATAATCTAGGAATACCTATAGATTTCTTATGAGTTATATGGTTGTAATGGCAAACATTAGTGTCATCCCACCTCCCAAGGGTCCCATGGTGTTGCTTTCACGTTCCATCCCTCTAGGTGAGTGGGTTATCTCATGGCCCTATGTTGGTCTATTATTTCATTACTTTCTAACAATATGAAGTATTGAGAAATTAGAATTGAATACTTTAGATGATATGAATTTATATGCAATATGTTTCATAAATAGAAATTATGTTTTCAACTCCTACATGAAATTATGATTTTAGAAAATGCATGGGACTATATTTGCTTTATAAAGTGTTGTATGAATTAATTCATGATTTAGAGTCAATTATGAAAAATATTGGATTTAGCTATGATTGATGAAATAAAGCTTAAGACGCTATGTTTATCCTGAAACTAAGACATATTCAACTTAGAACTATAAACTTCCATTTTATAAATTCAATTGGTTTATATTAAAACTAAGAGGAGAATGAGCTTGAGTTAGTGGCAATTATTCAATTTACTTGGTATACCAAGGCCTCCAGGACATTATCCTTATTTTAGATATCGTCACCTCAGACAGGTGCTCAGGACCATTAAGATCTTAGCTATGGACTAATGTTCGCCAAGGACTAAGTCCACCTTATAGTATGGGCGGTATTATTTCTTTGTAATTCTAGGGAAAGATAAAAGATGATATGTATTATGTAAAGTAAATAGAAATATTTTGAATGTTGCATTATTATTATTATTATTATTATTATTATTATTATTATTATTTATGTATCTTACTCTCATGTACGGTTCTGAGCGAAGATTCACTCATTGAGTTTTAGAACAAAACTCACCCTCTTTTCTTCCTTTCCTCATAGATACAAGTGTAGCTTCGGATTCCTAACTTCCTCCTCACAAGGGTAGATATCTCCTTAACGAGTGAGCTTCATATTGGTGTTAAGCCACAGTATTTTGCTTTTTGGCTTAGAATGCTCCATTGACATTGTGGGTAGGGTCTGGACCATGCATTTATTTTATTTTGTATAACATGATTCTTTTTTATTAAAATGTTTAGCATTCATGGCTTATTTTGTAAATAAGCAACTTAGTATGAATTGTATTACAGACAAATTTTATTTTATGGAAAAGGTTTATTCAGAATTATTATAAGTTAAATGTAAACTTGATTATGATTTAAATTTGTTTTTATGATAAAGTTGTGCATATAGTATGGTGGAGCAATCACGAGGCTTATGTGGATGGAATCCCTCACATGTCGATCACGATCCAAGTCGGGTCGTGACATAGATTTGCTCCAATGGCCCGATAAGCTTGATGCATTAGCATTGGGCATACCGTAATCGATGGTGAAGGGGTGCTAGTGCAAGCCATGGAGTTCCTATCACGATTGGCCTATTAGGGCTGGATTACCTATAAGATTATAGCCTAAAAACAGGCATTGGGTAGGCATATGATTGAATCCTTATCCTTAATATGGGTAGATACTTTTATTCACCATTGACTTGTAGTGGACAAGCTTGTCGATTGCTTTCAAAGCATATGGACATTTCCATAAACCAAAGGAGGTTTCTCCCCATGCCCCCTAGCATATGACATTCCTCCTTCCATTAGAGTTTCACCATGGTACTTCTTTGGCCAAAGGGTCAGGTGCCCAACTTCCTTGACTAAGAGCTAGGGTTTTTGTAGGACATTATGGACCATGGGCCTTAAAATGTCACCTAGTTGAGCCAATAGTTGGTATATTAAGGCACGTATTCCCTCATCGATTTGCCTCCTAATGAATGAAGTGGTTATCACGATGGCCATCATTCGCCCTCTTCCTTGGAGATAAGATTGAAAGGATTGAGATGTTGTTGGAGGTCTAGTTTTGGCAGGCCTTCCGGCAAGGCCAGGCCGTAGGAATTAACATTGGTGTCATTAGGACTTGGAATAGGTTAAGTCAAGCCGCTGTAGATAGTGGCGAACCTACAATCAACCAAGGAGTTGAAGTCTAGTGCGTCGATATTCGTCGACGGCTTGTGCCTGTTCATAGTCATAGCATGTAATACCCAAAAATTATTTAAAAATTAATTTGAACTTTCTGATGGTTTTAACAGATAAAGAGGGCCCAATGAATGTATAAAAATGAATAGTGACTAGGACCTGCGGTAGTCAGGACTGCCAAAACCCTAGATAGGACTAGGAGATGTTAAAAACTAAAAAAGGTTAAAGATAGTTAAATGAAGATTTTATACCTGGAAATCAATTTCGGCAATATTTGATTTCCCTGAAAATGTTTCACTTGTTCGGTAAAATTTTGATGTACGATTTCAACACCAAAGATAGTTTAATTCTTGCAAAGGATCATGTTTATCCTTTATAGCTAAGTATAACTCTAAGATTTAATCTTGTAAAGCAAGATTAAATCCTAACCATCCATCTTACTTTCTTATTTTAAAGAATTATGCATTTATATCAAACAATATCTAAAGTTTAAACTTAGGATAAATACAAGACCACAACCTTATCTCTCCATCATCAACATTTCGACCAACATTAAGAAACCAACCACCCTCCATTGTTGCTTCATAAAAACCATGAAAACTTGATTCAAAACTCCAAACTCCTAACCTAGACTTGCTAAACCATTCACTCCTTCACTAAACTTGTTCAACTCATCAATACCTACCAAACTAACCAATTGAAATTTCAA
>JAMLFY010000107.1:0-67481 GCA_030441495.1 Dalbergia oliveri
AATGCAACAATGCTTTGAATTGATGAAATAATGGTATTTTGGGCTCTAGTATGACATGGATACTTGATGTTGATTGTTTGGCTATGTGATGTTGATTGTTTGGCTATGTGGCTTGTGACATATGATTGCATATTGGACAATTTAGAGATTGATGTATTGGACACAAATGAGAAGTCCATTGTGAATGGCTGCCTGTATGTGTTTTACGCATGCAGTGAATGATGTACTGAATTAAATTCTATAGTCAAAAGAAAATTAGGATCCTTTTTGACTTGTCAAGGGAAAATAATGAAACACGAGATCCTTTTGACTTGTCGAGGGCAAATAGAGAGAGGTGAGATCCTTTTGACTTGTCGAAGGCGAATAGAGTGAGTTGAGATCCTTTTGGCTTGTCGAAGGCAAATAGAGTAAGTTGAGGTCCTTTCGACTTTTAGCAAAATAGAGAGGGATGTGATCCCCTTTGATTCATCAAGGGCAATCAAAGATAATTTCATTACAATTGGGCATATACATAGTTATACATATTGGTTCTTTTTGTTTGCCATTACTTACTATGAGTATGAGTTGATGGTAAAGGTGTACTAAGTGATTATTTTTTTTAAAGCAACCCACTTCGGAAAGATTGACTTTGAACTTTAAAAACGAATAGTTATTATGTAATGCATGATCACCCTTTGTTAAGTAAACCGAAGTGACTAGGGCGGTGACGATGACATGAATTTTAGTATATGTTTTGGGGGACGCCCTACTAAGAATTTTAGGATTCTCACCCCTATATATTTGTTTTCCCGTGTCGTCCAGGTTGACCTAGAAGACGGTGAGGCTGCTAGGAAAAAGATCAAGTGGATTTTGCAGGAGTTAGTAGCAGGACTTGTGTTTGTTGTACTTAAGTGTATGCATATGTCTAAAACATAAAAGATAACATATGTACTGTAAAGCTCTTATAAGAGCTCCCTTTTGTACTTGACTTGTATTAAATAAATAAGATGTTTTCTTGCAATATATTTTGATAGAACCATGAGTTAATTGATACACGATTCGACCGATTCTCGCTATAGACAACAAAGAAAGGTCCGCTTAACAACTCCTAAGCATAGTGTCATGACTTAAGGATGACGTTGTACTTGGGAGGTTACATTCATCATCAAGCTCAAGAAATAGACACAAAGCTCAACACTTTGTCTAAACAAAATAAAAGGAATAAGTCATATTCTTTATTTTATTGCTTATGGGCTTCAATCTAGAGTAAAACTCTTAGAATGGCCGACCAACTTTAAGGTTGGCAAGGGTAAGCTTAGAGCTCTTTGAAATCATGTGATTAATTTTCTTAACAAAACTTTTGTGATCTACTTAACATTTTAGCAAACTTTGTTCAAGTAAAGGCAAAGGAAAGCGAAATCTTTTTAAAGGAAAAAGGGAAAGGAAACCGAAACCATTCAAGAGCAAAAGGAAGAGAAACCAAAAATGTAGTCAAGAAAAAGAAAGAAAACACAAGCATGTATGGTTCAAGACTAAGTTGTTTCAAGCTTTAGAGGTTTCTCACATGACAACAACAAGTCATTATCTTGAAACCTCATCATCAAGCTCAAGTTCTTCTCATAAAAAGGCCTCATGGCCGAAATGAAAAAGGAAGAGAAAAAGAGTTTGAACCAAGAGAAAACTAGAACTTTTCTTGAAGAAAACAAGCAAAAACTTTAAAACAAAACCCCTACCTAAGGAAGTCTTTGAAGAAATGAGAGAAAGCTTGAGTTCTTGAAGAGTTGAGAAGACAAAATCTTCTCTTGAGTGTGGTTGTGTGTTCGGCCAAGAAGGGAAGCCAAGGGAGATGATTTTTCCTTTAGTTTCTAAGCTTAGAAATGGAAAGTTTGAGTGTTTAAGAGATGGTTTAAGGTGAGGGAGTAGTGGTATATGGTTGTTTGTGGTGGTGGAAGGATTCTTTGAGAGGAAGAAGAAGATGAAGAAGATGGAGAGGATTTTGAGAGAAAATGCAAGAAAGTGCAAGACAACTAAACTTAGCAAATGATCTAAAGTATGGCCAAGTTCTTCAAGGCTTGGTATTTATAGAAATTTTGCACAACCAAGGGGAAGGATGGCCAATGGCCAAAGGGAGGAAAAAGTGAGGAAAATATCTCTTACTAGGTATGGCTTTGAGTATGGGTTCAAGTATGGTTGAGTATGGGCACAAGTATAGGCAAGGCATGGCTCTTTGAGTGAGATAAAATTTAACATGTGACACTTTGCTTGGGCCATGCATTTGGCTAGATTGGGCAGCCAAGGGGGGATTAATTTGCTCATGTAATTGTGTTTTAGTGATGTGTTTAGGTGTTTCTTTTATTAAGGTTTTGGTTAGGAGTTATAAGAAAGTGTTTAGGTGCGGTAATTGGCTAATTAAGGTTGTCAAGACTTGATTAGGAGGGTAATCTTGCTAGATTAATAATTTAAAATCATTCTTTTGGTCAAATGAGGTATGGCACAATTCTTTGATTTAAGGAATTGGAGAGAAAATACTATTCAAGATTCCATGACTAGGAATCTTAAATTAAAGAATGCAATTAGAGTTTAACTAAGCAATCCTAGGTTCTAATTAACCTTAATAAATTATTTTGACTCTAGATTAATTATTGAAATAAATTAATCTTCGATTAGAACCTAATATTGCTTAGGTTTGCTTAATTGCATCATTAGGCTCATGGACATGTTCTAAGGGTAAATTGATAATTTTGCACTAAGTGGACCTACCAGCGACTAAACATCAAATACCACTCATAAACATCATTCCAAACTTCCTGGAAAAGTTTCGGGTTCAAACGACACTTTTTACCCATGTAGAACACAACAGGGTATTTTGGTCATTTTGACCCGAAAGTTTGGAAAACGAGATTTTCACCTCAGATATCAAACACAACAGATGTGATCCCCTTCAAACATTGAGTTGACCCATTCAAGGACTGCCAGTCACGTCCTTGAATTCTGGAAAAATGATCTCAGGGCATTTTGGTCATTTGTACTCAAACAGAAATCGGGCGTACATGACTACCCATTCAAAAATGCTTTTGGCTCCAAGGAAACGAAACACGTCTTATGAATGTCTTCTTTGGCTATAAAGATGATTATAGCCTGAATAACCATCCATAAATGAAAGAATTTTATTATTAACACTGGTGTCAACTAACATATATGAACCAAGCATTACATACTCATCTTTTGGAGTGGGCAAATTTAAAGTTCTACAATCTATACAAAATCTAACTTGGACATTCTTTTTAATCATGGGAACTGTGTTAGCTATCCTCTCTACATATCTTGTTGTCATAATAAATGCAACCTTTAGTTGATACTTTATTTTTTACTTAATCTTTGGTAGCAACTCAAAGCTGAACCTCTTTGAGTATTGTCTAAGGGTTTTAAATCCTGGCTTAATAGGTAACCGATGGTCAACTAGTTGTCATGATAACCTTGGCATATCATGGTAGTCTCATACAAAGTAGTCGTTATATTGTGTTATCAACGCAACTAACTGATCATGGCTTTCCTTATTCAATAAGCTTAATTTTTGTCATCCTAGGCTCTTCTACAGTGCCCAAGTTTACTTTACTAAGTAGGTCTTGTGATTCAAATGTTGGTATTTTTCTTGGATAGCTGCAATTACAGGGCACCATCGCTTCAATTCCTCTTAATCATTCTCGGCTAACTCTTGCTGAAAAATGCATTCTTCAATGTGGCTTTCAGGAGAACATAGAATCAGTCGTTGTAGGACGTCCTAAGCTGTTTCTAGAGTTAATCATCTATTATCATTTTATCAAGCCATGGGTAGCTTGGTATTCAATTTAGAATTCACTTGGTAATGTGGACTTTCTGAATTAGGTCCTCTAAAGTGGACTTCAAATGAGTAAATTCAGGGTGATAACAAATGGCTTCAATCGCATTAACATCAACTGATAAAGGCCTCTAATCAACCTCTACCACTTTAATTCTTCCCTCATTCCAGAACATAAGTTGCGGTGTAAAGTAGAGGTGATTGTTGGTTAAAGTGAATCTAGCCCCTACTTAGCAATAATGCATAACCTGGTTTTGCATCTACTCACAAAGAAAACCGTTGGTGTAGTTTTGGTACCCATTGTTAACTCGGCTACATAGAAACCCATTGCTCTAGTGCTTTCTCCTGTGAAGTTGGTCATTTTAATGTTGGTATCTTTCATATCTATAAGTGACTTTCCTAGCTTTTTCAAAATCCCTATTAGCATTACATTCATGATGGCAACCCCTATCTGAGTAGTCGAGTGATGGGTTTATCATCTATGTATGCCTTGATGTACAGAAGTTTCAAGTCCCTCATGTTGTGTGGTTTTTCAAACTTTATATGTTCCCAAGCCGTGCACGTTCCCTCTTGTCATCAGCAATGTGGCCCATTATGCTTCCTTGGCTATCATATCTCCTTCTATTGTTTGAAACCTTATTCTTCTTTCGCCGTGAACTCTACAACAAGGAGCCCTATATGGTTGTTATCAAAGTTTCTTCCTCCTTTTGGTACTTCTTTTGCTCATAGCCCCTATTTTTGGTATCCATTTTACAGGGGTTTAGTGTAACGCCCCGATTTTATTTGAGTACAAATGACCAAAATGCCCTGAGGTCATTTTTAAAATTCTAGGGTTTACCGCAATCCTCAAATGAGTCAACTCAATGTTTGAAGGGGATTATAATTGCCATGTTTGATATCCAAGGTGAAAATCTTGTTTTTCAAACTTTCAGCTCAAAATGACCAAAATACCCTAGCATTTTATGCGGGTAAAGGTGCCAGCCCGAAACTTTTTCGAAAGTTCAAAATGATGTTTATGAGTGGTTTGTGATGGTTAGTTAAGCCCGGAGGTCCTGAGTAGTTTTATTGTAAAATTACCATTTTGCCCCTAGAACAGTGTACATTGAGCCTAATGATGTAATTAACTAAACGTAAGCAATATTAGGCTCTAATCGAAGATTAATTAATTTTGATAATTAATCTAGAGTCAAAATAATTTATTAAGGTTAATTAGAATATAAGATTGCTTAGTTAAACTCTAATCTCATTCTTTGATTCAAGATTCCTAGTCATGGAATCTTGAATAGTGATTCTCTATCCAATTCCTTAAATCAAGGAATTGTGTCTATGATTTAATTTGACTAGAAAATGGTTTTTAAATTGTTAATCTAACAAGACCACCCCCTAAATCAAGTCTTGACAACCTTAATTAACCATTACCTCACCTAAACACTTTCTTACAAACTCCTAATCAAAACATTAATCAAAGAAACACCTACACACATCATTAAACCACAATTACATGAACAATTCTTCCTCCCCTTGGCTGGAAAATCCTGGCCGAATACATACCCTTTGAAATGTGCCACATGTTGATTTTGTTTCACTCCAAAGCCCAAGCCTTAAGCCATACCCAAACCCATACCTCACCATACCTTGCCCATGCTCACATCCATACCAATCAAGGAGATATTTCTTCTCTCCTTTCCCTAAAGTAACCAGCTCCTCCTCCTCTAGGCCATCCATGAGTTTTTATTTCTCTATAAATATGCAAGCTTGAAAGCCTTTGAATCCTTTACACACATTGCAAACTTTGAGCTCTCTTTCTCAAAGATCAAAGAAGTCCTTTTCCTTCTTCATTTTCCTAAACACAACTTCTCTTCTTCTCTTTTTCCCTTTTGGCCGAAAACTCCCTCTTCAAGCTCTAAGGAAGATTTACTTTCCTTCTCATCTCAAAGGATCAAGCTTTCTTTCATCTCATTCAAGACTTCATTTGGCAAGGGTTTATTTTCCAAGCTTTGTTTGCTTTCTTTAAGGAAGAGTTCTAGTTTTCTTTTGGGTTTTCTATAACACCCTAATATTTAACCCAATACGCCTAGGACGTATCAAGATTAATTATTAGTCGTTACTTCCTTTAAAACTCTTTTAGAAATAACTTAGCGAAAAATCAGGTAAATTTTTTTTTTTTGAAATGAAAACATGTAAAACAAAGTGCGAGCCATTCGCGCATGACATAAATGGAGCGTGAAGCGGAAGAATAAATCATACAATTCAAAAGCCATAAAGAACACATCAATCATGAAAACATTCCTCATAACATTAATTAACATAGTTTAGTACATCGCTACAGAAATATAAAGGAAAGCATAAAGTCTTACCTATATGAGTGGGAGAGTTTGGATATAGAAACTGAAATACATCAACAGAAGGAAAATAAAAGCAAGTACATGGTAAAACCCCAAAGATAAAATGCCCAACTATCACTACCCTTACCCTCCACGCCTCCTGATGACGCTGATCTCAGATGGGGAAATGTAGCCCGCGAACTAACGGAGCTCCTCGGATATAGCCCAACGAAGTGGAGATCTAGGCATGGGAATCGAGGGACGGCGTGGCCTCCGCGACATGGTCGCCTCTCGGCTGTCAAACACGCCTCGCATGCCTCGGCGGGTGACCGTGTCCTCGCTACCTCCACCGAGATCCATAGGAAATGAAGGGGAAAAGCCCTTCGAGGATCGGCCTCCGACCGAGAACGGGGAACATACTCGGTATCCGCGTGCCGCCAATGAGGAAGGACGGCACGACGGTCTGCTGTCTCGGGGTCGCATCCTCTCAAAGATCAGGTCGTAACCAAAAGGTGAAGTCGGATAGAAATGATAGCTGGAGACGGGGAAAGCAAAAGGGCATTCTACGTACACAAAAATGCGCACCTCACAATGACCCTTGAAGTGGTAGGACTGATGCTCGGGTCATAGTGCACCTCCTGTGGGCGGGTCAATGAAGATCACGAACGACGCATCGATGTCTGAAGACATAACGGAAAGGAAAGAGAGAAGGGTGAGAATCTTGCTAAAGAATCTCAGGAGGGAAATCCTCTATCCTAGTGTCATCGTTTACGTCCCTAGGAACCTTGGGTTTATTATGAAAAGGTTAAGCATGCATAGGTTCATTATGAAATTTTCACAAAAAATACTTATCCAAGGTCCATGTCTTTTATAATGAATCTTAATGCATGTATGCAACATAATAGTTCATGGATGCATGGCAGCTTTAGGCAAACCAAACAATAATCAATCAACATATAAGTGGCATGAAACTTCTCTTTGAACATCATTCCTTCATCTTAATCTTGTGACACCAAACATAATAGTAACCGCACCCCTTAAACTAGGCTATGAGCTCATACCTTAACTAGTCGTCACTAGTTCTTACTTATCCTCTTGATAAGCGAATCATAAACATAATCATAATCATAATCATCATAATCTCGACTCCCAGAGTACGGGTAGGGGCCTAAGGATCACCCATCATGGGACTTTTTCCTTCTTCAAAACACATCGACTGGTTAAGACCAGCGACTTTGTCCGCTTTGGTAGGCTAATATCTATGCCCTCACGGTTTTACCTTCTCCTCTCTGAGCAAGAGAAGTACGTCTCGGTGTGTCACCTTAAACATCATATTTCTCAAAAAATTTCTTATGTCTCTCAAATTTGATGGAAATTCGGCATAACCGCTACTCTCCAAATTTCCTCAAATTTGAGTCATGCCACATAATCTCAATCACATGCATCATTTTCATGGAACTTTCTCAAATCAATAACTTTCTAGTTCACATGAGCATATTCCTCAATCTCATTCATATTTCGAAACCTCATGCATCTTAAATACTTGGCACAACACTTCATCATATCAACATATCAATTATACACATAAGGTTTCATACTTGAAATGTAATCATATTCACGTCATTAAGAATATACTCTCTCGGTCTCATGCTCACATCACACCTCCTATCTCATGGTGTCTTATGCTTTGGCCCTTACGGGTCTTAAATTCTTTTTCTAGTAATCTTATCACCCATTGCAAGTCTTTATCATATCTAGGGAATTGTTCTTTATAATTCTTCTAACATTATGCTCACTAATTCATTCAACAGCATTATATAGATTACTCATCAAGATCATTTATTCGACTACGGGATTCTAGAATCTATGCCTTAAACTCTTTTCTAAGTCTATCTTTGCCTAAGGTTCTACGTTCAACTCCTAGGCATAATCACCAATTATGTACCTTTTTCCTTAAGCTCAATTATGCTGGAACAGAAGTTATTATTCTTGTGTCTAAGTACTTTAAGATTCTGGTTCCAATTCCTTTCTATTTGTTTAGTTTTTCCAATCCTCCAAAATGTTCCTCACTTCGCTCAAGCATAATATTACGCATTCTAACTCCTCAACAGAATTTATACAGTGGCCACAAGGATAAGACAGAAACCAACAATGTTCATCACACATAATCACATAAACTCATGTTATAAGTGCACACGAGTTGCTAGTTTTCTCTTGAGACAATTTCAGGAGCAAAAGTGTTCTGGTAATCGATTACATGTGCCTAGTAATCGATTACCAGGAGCTAAATTTATTCTGGTTCAAAACAACTGGGTAATCGATTACATATAATGGTAATCGATTACTTAGGGTTAAATCATTTCAAAAATAAAGAACATTTGAGTAATCGATTACACTAACAAGTAATCGATTACAAGTTTTAAAGAGGTTTGGGCATGAAGAACAGCCTTGGTAATCGATTACATTGTCTGGTAATCGATTGCCAGAACCAAAAGTCCTTCAAAAACCATTGGTAATCGATTACATAAGCTGGTAATCGATTACCAGACCTTCGGAATTTGAGAAAACATGATTTTTTTTAAACACCTTGAGACCTCATAAAAAGTTTTTCCAACATTTTCCTGAAATCATCCATACATTTTGCAAAATCAAACCATCATTGAATCATACTAAAACACATCCATCTCTTTTTTATTAGAGATCCCCATTGAAGATACTTAGGGCAAGTCTTTGAGCTCTAGAGTATTTAGGTGATAACATAACCTTAAACATGCTATGCACTTCATTTTACTCTTCATTACAAAGTAAAGTGAGACATAAAATAAATATGAGATGCAACCTCATTATTATCTTTAAGGATTAAGTGATGACTTGAAATATAAACATGAAATGCAAGCTTGGGAATTTAAATATGATAATGCAAGTTCATTTCATTTATTTTTATGAGATTAGTGATGGCATCAAAATAAACATAAGATGCAAGACATAAACTTAAACATGAATGCAACTTATTTTATCTTGACTAGAGCTCCTACAAGACTTTAGAGGAACATCAAAAGCCTTAACCCAACATGTATCTTAACAATGGAAGGTGAGCTTTAGAGTTCTTAACACCAAGTCTTCAAAGAAGTCTTTGGTTTGAACTTCATCATCAAGCTCAAGAAAATGGATTAAAACCAAAAACATCAACACTTTAACAAAACAAACATAAATAGAACTACTCATATTCTTTATTTTATTGCTCATGGGCTTCAATCTAGAGTAAACTCTTAGAACGGCCGACCAACTTTAAGGTTGGCAAGGGTAAGCTTAGAGCTTTTTGAAATCTTAGGATTAATTTTTCTTAACAAAACTTTTGTGCTCTACTTTACAATTTTTAGCAAACTTTATTCAAACCAAAGCAAAGGAAACCGAAATCATGAAGAGGAAAAGAAAAGAAAACCACAAACTTTATCAAGGAAAAGGAAGAAATTAAGGCATGTATGGTCCAAGACCAAGTTGTTTCAAGCTTTAGAGGTTTCTCACATGACAACATCAAGTCATTATCTTGAAACCTCATCATCAAGCTCATGTCATAAAATGGCCTCTTGGCCGAAGGAAAAGGAAGGAGAAAAGAGTTTGAAACCAAGAGAAAAGCTAGAACTTCTTCTAAGAACACAAGCAAAACATTAAAACAAAACCCCTACCTAAAGAAGTCTTGAAGAGATGTAAGGAAGCTTTGTTTTCTTGATGAAATGAGAAGGAAATCCTCTTGAAGTCTTGAGGAAAAACTCGGCCAAAGTGAGGGAGTTTGAGAGGAAATGAGAATTTTTGCAAGAAGTGTAAACTTAACAAATGAACCAAAGTGTGACAAGGTTCATCAAGGCTTGGTATTTATAGAAATTTTCAACAATGAGGCTTCCATGGGGGAGGAACCGACCACTTTGAGGGAGGAAGGAGAAGAAATATTCTTACAAAGGTATGGTTGTAAGCATGGTTGAAGGCATGGTGAGGTATGGGCAAGGCATGGCTTGAAGTATGGCTCTTGAGTGTAATTGAAACAACACATGATGGGCTATGGAGGGAGTGGCCGGCACTTAAAGCCAAGAAAGAGAGAAAATTAGTTCATCTAATTGTGGGTTAAAGGTGTGTTTAGGTGTGTCTTTGATTAGGCTTTTGATTAGGAGTTTATAAGAAGGTGTTTAGGTGAGGTAATTAGGTAATTAGGAAGGTCAAGACTTGATTAGGGAGTGGTCATACTAGATTAACAAATTAAATTCATTTTTTTGGTCAAATGAGGTATGGCACAATTCCTTAATTTAAGAAATTGGAGAGAGAAAACACTATTCAAGATTCCATGACTAGGAATCTTGAATTAAAGAATGCAATTAGAGTTTATCTAAGCAATCTTAGGTTCTAATTAACCTTAACAAATCATTTTGACTCTAGATTAATTATCGAAATAAATTAATCTTCGATTAGAGCCTAATATTGCTTAGGTTTGCTTAATTGCGTAATTAGGCTCATGTATACTATTCTAGGGGCAAAATGGTAATTTTGCACTAAAGCTACCCGAGACCTTCCGGGCCTGACTAAACATCAAACATTACTTAAAAACATCATTCTAAACTTTCTAGAAAAATTCAGGCTCAAACGGCACCTTTACCAGACAAGGAGGGTATTTTGGTCATTTTGAGCCGAAAGTTAAGAAACAAGATTTTCACCTCAGATATCATTCATAACAATATAATCCCCTTTAAACATCGAGTTGACCCATTCGAGGATTGTCGGGTAACTGTCCTTAATTCTGGTAAAAATGACCTCAGGGGCATTTTGGTCATTTGTACTCAAACAGGAGAAATTCTGGGCGTTACATTACTCCCTCCTTAAAAATAATTTCGTCATCGAAATTTGTTACCTTAGAAAAGCTCCTGATACTTCGTTTGCATCTCGGATTCCAATTCCCACGTGTCTTCCTCTATGTTGTCTCGTCCCACACGACTTTCACCAAAGGAACGGACTTGTTCCTCAATTGCTTACACCTTGATCCACGATTCTCGTTGGTGGATTGAAAGTTAGGTCCTCCCTTAACTGTACATGCTCTGTTCTAACACATGGCTAGGATTGGATTGATATTTTTTGGGAAATGTGAAAGACATCATGAAGATTTGAGATTTGGAGGTAAGGCTATTTTGTAGGCAGTCCCGACTCTAAAGGATTTCAAAGGGAGAAATGGGGACTCAATTTCTTGACTCTCATGGCTCTACCTATTCCTGGAGTGGGGGTAATCCTCAGAAAACATGCTCACCTTCTTGGAACTCCAATGGCTTTCGCCGCTTGTCCGCATAGTTCTTTTGTCGGCTTTGAGCAAGATTCTATCCTTGATCATTCTTATTTGCTCCGTGGTTTCCCTCATTACATCCAGTCCCAAAACGCTTTGTTCTCGAGATCATGCTAACACAAGGGTGACTGGCACTTCCTTCCATACAAGGCCTCGTACGGTACCATACCGATACTTGAATGATAACTGTTGTTATACACGAACTCGATAAGCGGCAAGTACTTATCCCAACTCCCTTTTCTATCCAAAACACACGCCCTTAGCATATCCTCCAATGTTTGGATAGTTCTTTCCGATTGTCCATCTGTTTGAGGTGGTAAGCCGTGCTTAAACATAGTTTTGAACCAAACGCCTTTTGAAAAGCTCCCCAAAAACGTGACGTAAACCATGGATCTTGATCCGAGATTATCGTCAATGGAACTCCATGTAACCTCACTATCTCTTGGATGTACAACTGAGCCAACTTATGTAGGGAAAAGGTCATCTTGATGGGTGGGAAATGGGCCGACTTAGTTAACCTGTCCACTATTACCCAAATAGCGTCATGGCCGGCTTGGGTTCTGGTAGGCTGGTCACAAAATCCATAGATATCTATCCCACTTCCATTAGGGGATAGGCAAAGGTTGCAACATTTCTGAAGGTTTTTGGTGCTCAATCTTCACTTTTGACGGACTAAGCACTTACTAACCCAGGCTACGTCTTTTTTCAATCCGGGCCACCAGAACATCTTCTTTAAATCCTAATACATCTTGGTGACACCAGGATGGATGGTGAAGTGGCTTTTATGGGCCTCCTCCAAGATACTTCTCGGAGGTCACCATCTTGCGGTACACAAATCCGCCCTTCAAACCTCCACAGACCATCTGTCCCTTGCTCAAAACCTTTAAGCTTTCCAGCCTTTATCGCCTCGAGGGTCTCCCTAAACTCCTCATTTTCTACTTGTGCCATCACATGTAACATCCCGCTGCTTTATGGATTCCGATCTCACAAACCAACACGTCTTTTCAGCGTGCTTGTCCTCACTCACACGCTTCTGGAAACTTCCCAGGAGGTCATCTATCCCAAAATTACCCCAAGTCAAGCACGCTTAACTATGGAGTTCTTCGTGATTGGCTACCGAAGAAAGATGCATCTTTGTGGCATAGGTAGTACTAATCAATTCATATAAGCCCTCCTTAATTGTATAGTCCCATACCTATACAGACTAGATCTCTCTCATTGAGTGTGTAATCGGTTCATTCATGTACTCCTCGCTTGGAGGAGCTCCTTGCTGCCCCTTCTCGCACCGCGATTACTCCCTGCCTCGTGCCACATTACAACCCTCGTTTAAACCCACTTGTTCCGTAAAATGGCACATCTTCACACTCTTTGATACCGACATCCCTAAATTCATGTCCCTAAACTTCTCTACAGCTCAACTTCCATGACCATCATGTGGGATAAGCGTAATGATTTTCGACTCAAGGCATCGGCGAACACATTGGCCTTGCCTGGGTGGTAACTTAAGTCGAAAGCATAGTCCTTTAGAAACTCCATCCACCTTCTTTGCCTCATGTTTAACTCCTTTTGATCAAAGAGATGCTTAAGACTCTTGTGATCGGAGAAAACTTCAAGCCTTACTCCATATAAGTGATGCTTCCAAATCTTCAAGGCAAACACTATGGCGGCTAACTCTAGGTCATGGGTAGGGTAGTTAACCTCGTGTGGCTTGAGTTGTCTAGACGCATAGGCTACCACTTGCCTATTTTGCATCAACACACAGCCTAAACCCTTTCCTCAAGCATCACAATATACCTCGAAGGGTACATTGGGGTTCGGTAAAACCAAACTTGGGGTCGAGGTCAACCTTTCCTTTAACTCTTGGAAGCTCTTTTTGCAATTGGGATTCCATGAAAACGGGTGTTCTTCCTAGTGAGCTTGGTTAGGGTAAGGGAAATCTGGAAAAATCCTTTGATAAACCTACGGTAATAGCTTGCTAATCCCAAAAAGCTCCATATTTCCAATACAATGGTCGGTCTATTCCAATTCATTACGGCTTCTATCTTACTAGGGTCAACATCTATACCTCCTTTTCTACTACATGTCCCAAAAACTTCACTTCCTCCAACAGAATTCACACTTAGAGAGCTTAGCATACAACTTCTTCTCTTTCAATACCTCTAAAACCAACCTTAGGTGACATTCATGCTCCTCGTGAGTCTTCGAATAGATGAGTATATCATCTATGAAAACAACCACGAACTTATCTAAATAGGGTCTAAAGATCCTATTCATATAGTCCATGAACACGGCGGGTGCATTTGTCATCCAAAAGACATCACGGCAAACTCAAAATGTCTCCTGTGTTCTAAAGCGGTTTAGGTATATCCTCATCTCTCACCTAATTTGGTGGTATCCGGACCTCAAATCAATCTTGGAGAATACCACTGCTCCTTTAACTGGTCCATGAGATCATTAATCCTAGGCAATGGGTACTTATTCTTCACCGTTACACGATTCAATTGCCTATAATCTATACACAATCTCATGCTCCCATCCTTTTCTTAACAAACAGAACAGGGCTCCCATGTTGAGGCACTAGGTCTAATAAAATTCTTCTCTAACAGCTCCTCCAATTGGGTTTTCAATTCTTTCAACTCCAATGGTGACATCTTATACGGGGCTATGAGATAGGTCCCATTCCCAGGACAACTCGATGGAGAACTCCACTTCTCTCTGAGGGAACTGGGTATCTCATCCAAAAATACCTCAGGATACTCTCTTACCATTGGAATATCATCTATGTTCTGCTTAAGTCTACATAACTAGTGGCTAGAAGGACATATCCTTTAGTTTTCTCCCCACTCCAGAAGACATCTACGGAATTTACATAAAGTTTCAAGGTTTGACTAATTTTACTAGGGGGATGACGAAAATAACAGATTTT
This sequence comes from Dalbergia oliveri, assembly GCA_030441495.1. Taxonomy (NCBI): domain Eukaryota; kingdom Viridiplantae; phylum Streptophyta; class Magnoliopsida; order Fabales; family Fabaceae; genus Dalbergia; species Dalbergia oliveri. Next base: position 14,388 of record JAMLFY010000107.1, read on the forward strand.
GTATAAAAGTCTAACAACACATGGTTAGCGTAAAGCCAATCCATGCCAAGGATTATCCCTATGTCTTTCAAAGGTAAAAAAATCAAATCTATGATAAAGGATCTATTTTCAACGGAAGATGGCAATTTAAACAACAGTTACATGTATATATAGGACGGTTTGTGGGAGTAGAAACAATGAGGTCAAAAGGAAGCTTAGAAACTTTCAAATTCAAGGACTCGACACTAGCATGTGAGATAAAAGAATGAGTAGCACCAGAGTCATATAGCACAGTTAAGGTTCTACCATTTAGTTCGCACTTACCTTTAATGAGGTCGTTGGATCTTGCGACGTCTTCCACGTTGAGGGTAAAGACCGTCCTTGGTGTTGTGGTCGGGGATTTGACTTGATGACCCTCCATTGCTTCTGCAATCCTTCGCATAGTGGCTTGCTTGCCACATTTGAAACATACTCCTTGCCCGGCTAGGCAGGGACAATCACCATGATTCTTTCCACGGGGGGCATTCCACGCTTGTGCGGTCCGGGAGGCAAGGGCTCCTTGGGGTGCCTTGTTTTTGTTCCCATTGGGCCCTCCTTGTTGGTTGTTGTTGTTGTTGTGGTTGCGAGGACCGCTCATTCCTCCTTGATGGTTGCGGTTCCCGCGGCCATTGGGGTTGAACGGCGGCCTCGGGTGTTGCAGGAATGGTTGATTGTTGGGTCCTCTTTATTGTTGTTGTTGATGATGTTGTTGTTGGTGTTGTTGATGTTTGAACTGGTTGGATTGGTAGGGATGGTAATGGTTCCTCGGTTGAGTCTGATTTGACGGCTTGAACTTCAGGGCTTGAGGTCCCAAACCACGGGGACGCCGCCCTAGCTTCTTTATGCCTTTCTTCAATGATCCAGCACTTGTTGACTAGGGTTAAGAAGTCCCTAATCTCCATGTGTGCCACAGCAAAGTTAAGTTCGGCCCTCAAACCGGCCTCATACTTAATGCACTTCCAAATCTCGTCGGGGTTCCCTTGGAAAACCCAAGAGAACTTGATCAATTCTTCAAACTTCGCCGTGTATTGGGCGACAAACAATCCACCTTGGACCAATTGCATGAACTCAATGTCCTTTGCGTTCCTCATGGACTAGGAAAATACTTCTCATAGAAGTACGTCTTAACGCTTCCAATTGATAGCTGCCCGTAGCTTCTAGCAGCCTTTTGCCCGTCCACCAAAACTCCGCATTGGCTTCCATTATGTAGGCAACAAAAGTGACTTTCTATTACTCCGAAATAGGCAACAATGAAGTAGATCTTTTCCATGTTTTTGATCCGTGTAACACCCTAATAATTAATCGAATACACCTAGGTTGTATCTGATTAATTACTAGACTTTACTCTTTGCTTCAATTCTTTCATCATACTTTGAAAATACTTAGTGAAATTACGAGCCATTTTTAAAAAAAAAACATAATTGAAAACGTAAGCGCACATAACGTGAACAATAATCAAAATAAAGTGAATAACGTCAGATATAGCATGAAAAACACATCATATTGGCTCCATCATATAACATCCATAATTACATAACACATAGATAGTTTGCCTACCAATAGAATAAGACTAGGTGTAGGCAATCTAACAAAACATAAATAATATATGGATGGAAGGACATCTATTAATGGCACCTAGTAATAACACTCCAAGGATAGGGATAGATATCTAAAATATATGAGTGAAACTAAGGATCAAGTTCAGCTACCAGGTGAAAGCCTCAATGTGATTCACGAACGCTTCCTTCTTTTTGAAGACGAGATGGAAAGAAAAATAGAGGGAGTGAGAAACTTATAAAAAGAATCTCAGTAGGGTACTCACCTCATGATGCATTGTGTCATCATCATCGTCCCCAGGAACCTCAAGTTTCATTATGAAATAGTGAGCATGCTAAGATTGATTTATTAAGTTCGAAAATATATTTATCGAGGTTCGTTGGTTTTAATCATGCGTCTTATAATGCATCATAAACTTAGCATGTCATGTTTATAATGAACTTTTCCTTTCATATATAATAACATAGTTATGCATAAAATCACATCATATTCCTCATCATCATTTTATAATACTATGCATAGTAAAACATCATATTTCTCATCATCATCTCATAAATACTATGCATAGCAGAACATCATATTCACATAATGCATTTACTTAGTTTCTTAGGTGACTTAAAGTTACTTTCATCATCATTTTCCTAGGCCACCCTATACTCCACCCTTTTGGGAGTAATCTAGGTTATGAGCTCATACCTTACTAGTCGTCACTAGCATATACTTATCCCTTTTGATAAGTTAAAATCCCGACTCTACCCTTTTGAGAGAACGGTTTAGGGGCAAGAATCACTTTCACCACCTATAGTCTGATGGATCCAAAGGATCATTTTCTCATAAATTTAAGTCACCATTAAGTCTTTGCATGTTATATCATAATACAATTCTCAATTCATAATCATTCATAACATTTTCTCGTTTATAGTCTTATTCTGGAATAATATATATACCAACTGTAATCATGCATCTGGAGATTCCCAAGAAAGAGAGGTGGGTCACAAATGGACACGCTTAAATACCAAGTCTTTCCTAGCCAAAACCTTTCCAAATTACACTTTTACAGGAATATACTTTCTTCCAGCAACAAGGGTAAATTTTTAAATAACAAAGAATATTTCATTATTTCATGCATAAGCATTCTCATTGTTTGCAACAGCAACTATAACATGCAAGCCTGGAAATCATTCAATGATATCAAATACTTAATAAGCATCAAATCACTACATAGACTTATCATTTAAAACATCAAAGAGGCATCATCATAAATCCTTATCGAAAAGCTATCTTAAATAACCGAAACTTTAGAATCGGGCAACCTTAATTATTGAACTAATTAATTATGCATCTAAGGGACTTATTACCATTAATTATAAGTCCAAAGAAATTATTAGACTATATGGGGCAGCATAGACAGTAAGTTGTTCTTAAGGTTTTATGGTGTGCAAGAAGTTGCATTTTTAACCCTTTCTCATTACCAGCTTTCCTATGATGCTAAAATTAATTACTAAACCAATTATGAATCATTCTCCTTATCTAAACATGATAAAATCTGGTTCTTAAGGTCACTAAAGGCTCTGGACAGAATGCATAAATTTCATTCTCTAAAGTTCTAGAAATCTTGCTTTTACGGTTTTCTAGGAAGCTAGTTTTATCTCTAACATGCATAGAATCATTCCTTTAGCAATAAACCATAATTATCACAACTTCAAACATATTAAACCATCATCATACAGTAGTACTAAACTCATATTAGTGGCTGAATCATGAACCTCACATAATTGCTTAAAATCACATTTTTAAATACAAGTAAGATACTAGTTTCCCGTAAAATCTTTGCAAGGCCTTAAAACTCTTTTAAAAACTAATTCTTTTTGTTACTCTTGAAAGAAATTTTAGAACTAAATCAGTAACTTATTTAAAACCACTTTAGGCCTACCTTAATCATAAGGCCGATTTATATATTGAAAGAATCTTTACTATTAAAATTTTCACTTAAGATAAAAGGAGCAAGTCTTGAGCTTTAGAGATTTAGGTGATAACTAGAATCATAAACATGCTATGCAACCTCATTTTAATCTTGTCTTTATAAGGTGATAACTTGGAATTATAAACATGATATGCAAGAAACTAGAGCGGCGGTAGTTCGCACTGGACCAAGTGGAGGAAGAAGAAAATCTTAAGAAAGGAGCGGCGGAGTCCGCACTGGACCGTGAAGAGAGAATTCTTATTACATCTTATTAAGCTCCAAACTCAAGACTTCTTAAAGAATGAATTCTTTGACTCCAATAATCTTAAGGAAATTGAAAGTGAGCTTTAGAGTTCTTATTACCATGGTTCCAACTTTGTTGTGATACTTGGGCAAGTCTTTGAGCTCTAGGATCTTTAGGTGATGACATAAAATAAACATGTCATGCATTGATTCTTTTAGCCATTATAAAATAAAGTGAGAGCATAAAATAAATATGAGATGCATCCTCTTTATTATCTTTGAAGATTAAGTGACAACTTGAAACATAAACATGAAATGCAAGCTTGGAAATTTAAACATGAGAATGCAAGTTCATTTATTCATTCTTGAGAATTTAGTGATGACATAGAAAGTAAACATGGTTATGCAAGGCATAAACTTAAACATGGATGCAAGTTCATTTTATTTCTTTACTAGAGCTCCTCCAAGACTTTAGAGAAATATAAATTCAACCCAATATATCTTAGCAAGACAAAGTGAAAAATACATCTTTCAAGTTCTAAACTCAAGATCTTTATTTTTACATCATAAAAACATCATTCTTTAAAGTTTTGCATCAAGTGGAATTTTCAAGCTTTAGAGGCCTAACTTGTGATGGATTTACAACCAACACTCAAGGTCCTCATCATCAAGCTATCATCATATTCCCATATAGGCCTTATGGCTGAAATGTTCAAAGGAAAAGAAAGAAGAAAACTGAATGAAAAAGCTAGAGAAAGTCCATGAAATCATCATTTTGAACCAAGAACAACACTTAGCAAAGCATAGAAATAAGCTTAAAGACAACTCCCTACCTAATGTGGTTTGAAGGAAAGGAAGAGAACTTGGTTTCTTGGAGTGAAATGAAAGAAAATCTCTTTGAGAAATTGAAGAAGAATTTCAGCCAAGGGGAGGAGGAAAGAAAGTTTTTGTGCTTTGTAAAAACTAGAAATTGTGCAATTATGAGCAAGGCTTCTAAGACTCCTTAAGCATGCCTATTTATAGAGATTTTGGAGCTTATGAATGGACAAGAAAAGGAGGAAAGTCTGACCAAATTTGAGGAGGAAACAAGGAAGAAAAATCATCTTGTTTGGTGGCTTAAAACATGGAATCATGAAACATGATTCCTTGTTTTCATTCCTTGAGTTTTGTGCCAAGTTTGACAAATTTTCTGATGCATATTAGGCCATATAATTTCTTGCATTATAGCCCAAGGAGGATAAAATTTGTGTGTTCCATGTATTATGTAGGTGTAGGTAGGTATCTTTGCAAATTAGAGAATTTACAATTAAGGGCTTAGGTGAATTAGTAAGCAATTTGAGTGTTTTTAAGCAATTTTAAGTTCTAATCAATCTAAATAAATAATTTTGACTCTAGATTAATAATTAGAATCTAATAACCTTTAATTTGAGCCTAATATTGCTTAGGTTTCGCTATACGAATCAAAAATCTCAAAATTCACAAAAATGCACAAAGATAGGGACAAAATTGTAATTTTACTTAAAAATTGTAATTTTACTTAAAAATTACCCGAGACCACCCGAGCTTAACTAATGGTTAATCATAGCTTAAAAACATGTTTTAAAAAATTTTAGTGAGGTTCGGGCTCAGTTGGCACGCAAATCGAGTTAAAACGTCAGGGCGTTTTGGTCATTTCACGTGTCGGAGCTCAAAATTAGGATTCTTCTCCTCTATTAACACACATAACACAAACAATCCCTTATTATTATCAAAACATCCCCTTGAGGACGGGTGGGGCCCATGATCCTCATTTTCTAGTAAAATAACCTCAGGGGCATTTTGGTCATTTTACACGTAGAAAATCGAGGTTTGCAACTCTCACGAATTGCTCCTAACCTTTCTTCTAATGTTATATTCCTTTATTGAGGATTGTTCGGTCTCAAATTTTATGTAAGAATTACCTAGAGTAATTCGGTAATTTCTAACGATAGTAAAAATCAGGGCATTACAATCCACTCGTCTGCCTTGTCGGGATTCAAGGCTCCAGGAACGTTGGCGGGTTGGCCTTGCGGACTCCCAAACGGGCTTGTTCCATGGCTTCGCGGTAGGGGACCTTGAGCAGCATCCCTTGGTTGATTCATACGATCGAACATGCGTTCCATCGTTCTAGCCATCTCACGTAGAGTTCCAAGTCTCATTCCCTTGTTTGCCTTCGTTTGCGTTCCTATTCTTTCTGGGTGCCATTGGTCCCTAAGCACACAAATCAACAAACACTGAGGTGATCCCAAGCTAAATGAGCTAGTTACCATGGCACAGACATGCAGACAAGGTCATGAATGCCTATCCTATGGCTTATCTCTAATAGCTAAGCACTATACATGACATACTATCGTAACACGCCTCTAAAGCATGGTCAGTCCAATCCTTAGGCTCGATAAGAATCGAGGCTCTAATACCATAATGTAACACCCTAATATTTAACCCAATACGCCTAAGACGTATCAAGATTAATTATTAGTCATTACTTCCTTTAAAACTCTTTTAGAAATAACTTAGCGAAAAATCAGGTAAATTTTTTTTTTGAAATGAAAACATGTAAAACAAAGTGCGAGCCATTCACGCATGACATAAATGGAGCGTGAAGCGGAAGAATAAATCATACAATTCAAAAGCCATAAAGAACACATCAATCATGAAAACATTCCTCATAACATTAATTAACATAGTTTAGTACATCGCTACAGAAATATAAAGGAGAATAAAGTCTTACCCATATGAGTGGGCAGAGCTTCCAGTAAATAGAAATTGGAAATATATCAACGGAAAGGAAAATAAAAGCAAGTACATGGTAAGACCCCAAAAGATAAAACGCCCAACTATCACTCCCTCACCGTCCACGCCTCCTGATGACGCTGTCATCGGATGGGGAAATGTAGCCCGATGACGGAGTTCCTCGATGTAGCCCGACAAAGCGAGATCTAGGCATGGGAATCGAGGGGACGGCGTGGCCTCCGCGATGTGGTCGCCTCTCGGGTTGTCGAACATGCCTCACATGCCTCGGCTGGTGACGTGTCCTCGCTACCTGCAGAGATCTATAGGAAATGAAGGGAAGAGCCCTCCGAGGATCGGCCTCCGTGGAGAACGGGGACATACTCGGGTATCCGCATCCGCCATGAGGAAGGACGGCACGGCGAGTTTGCTCGTCTCGGTCGTCGTCTCAAAGATCAGGTCATCGCCAAAAGGTGAAGTCAGATTGAAATGATAGCTAGAGCGGGGAAAGCAAAAGGGTGTTCCACATACACAAAAATGCGCACCTCACAATGACCCTTGAAGTGGAAGGGCTGATGATCGGGGTCATAGTGCACCTCCCAAGTGGGCGGGTCAATGAAGATCACGAACGACGCCATCGATGTCTGAAGATGTAACGGAAAGGGAAATAGAGAGAGGGTGAGAATCTTGCTAAAGAATCTCAGTAGGGAAATCCTCTATCCTAGTGACATCGTTTACGTCCCCAGCAACCTTGGGTTTATTATGAAAAGGTTAACCATGCATAGGTTCATTATGAAGTTTTCACAAAAAATACTTATCCAAGGTCCATGACTTTTATAATGAATCTTAATGCATGTATGCAACATAATAGTTCAGCGGATGCATGGCTTTTTAGGAAAACCAAACAATAATCAATCAACATATAAGTGGCATGAAACTTCTCTTTGAACATCATTCCTTCATCTTAATCTTGTGACACTAAACACAATAGTAACCGCACCCCTTAAACTAGGCTATGAGCTAGTACCTTAACTAGTCGTCACTAGTTCTTACTTATCCTCTTGATAAGCGAATCATAAACATAATCATAATCGTAATCATCATAATCCCAACTCCCAGAGTACGGGTAGGGGGCCTAAGGATCACCCATTATGGGACTTTTTCCTTCTTCAAAACGCATCGACTGGTTAAGCCAGTGACTTTGTCCGCTTTGGCAGGCTAATGTCTATGCCCTCACGGTTTTACCTTCTCCTCAGGAGCAGGAGAAATACGTCTCAGTGTGTCACCTTAAACATCATATTTCTCAAAAAATTTCTTATGTCTCTCAAATTTGATGGAAATTCGGTGGCATGACAGCTCCTCTCCGAATTTCGTCAAATTTGAGTCATGCCACATAATCTCAATCACATGCATCATTTTCATGGAAATTTCTCAAATCAATAACTTTCTAGTTTACATGAGCATATTCCTCAATCTCATTCATATTTCGAAACCTCATGCATCTTAAATACTTGGCACAACACTTCATCATATCAACATATCAATTATACACATAAGGTTTCATACTTGGAATGTAATCATATTCACGTCATTAAGAATATCTCTCGGTCTCATGCTCACATCACACCTTCTATCTCATGGTGTCTTATGCTTCGGCCCTTAGGGTCTTAAATTCTTTTCTAGTAATCTTATCACCCATTGCGAGTCTTTATCATATCTAGGGGAATTGTTCTTTATAATTCTTCTAACATTATGCTCACTAATTCATTCAACAGCATTATATAGATTACTCATCAAGATCATTTATTCGACTATGGGGATTCTAGAATCTATGCCTTAAACTCTTTTCTAAGTCCTATCTAACATTTTCATTGCTCATAAACATCATTCTAAACTTCCTGGAAAAGTTCAAGGGTTCAAACGGCACCTTTTACCCGTGTAGACATCGCAGGGGTATTTTGGTCATTTTGAGCCGAAAGTTTAGAAACGAGGTTCTCTCCTCGGGTATCATCCATAACAGCATAATCCCCTTCAAACATCGAGTTGACCCGTTGAGATTGCCGGGCCTGTCCTCGAATTTTGGGTTAAAAAAAGACCTCAGGGGCATTTCGGTCATTTGTACTCTAGTAGCAGAAATTGGGCGTTACATTAAAGACAACTCCCTACCTAATTTTATTTGAAGGAAAGGAAAAGAACTTGGTTTCCTTGAGTGAAACGAAAGAAAATCTCTTTGAGAAATGGGAGAAGAAGTTTCAGCCAAGAGGAGGAAGAAAGAAAGCCTTTGGTGCTTCTAAAAACTAGAATTGTGTAAGTTATGAACTAAGGCCTCTAACACTCCTTCAAGCATGCCTATTTATAGAGATTTTGAGGCTCATAAATGGACAAAGGGAGGAGGAAAGTCTGACCAAATTTGAGGAGGAAACAAGGAAGAAAATCATCTTGTTTGGTGGCTTAAAACATAGAATCATGTTTTCATGGTTCCTTGTTTTCATACCTTGGTTTTTATGCATTCTTTGACAAATTTTCTGATGCATTATGGACCAAAATTTCGTGCATTACAGCCCAAGGAGAATAAAATTTGTGTGTTCCATGTATTATGTAGGTGTAGGTAGGTATCTTTGCAAATTAGAGAATTTACAATTAAGGGCTTAGGTGAATTAGTAAGCAATTTGAGTGTTTTTAAGAAATTTTAAGTTCTAATCAATCTAAATAAATAATTTTGACTCTAGATTAATAATTAGAATCTAATAACCTTTAATTTGAGCCTAATATTACTTATGTTTTGCTATACGAACCAAAAATCTCAAAATTCGCAAAACTAAAGAGGGACAAAATGGTAATTTTACTTAAAAATTGCCCGAGACCACCCGAGCTTAACTAATGGTTAATCATAGCTTAAAAACATGTTTTAAAACATTTTAGTTAGGTTCGGGTTCAATTGGCACGAATCGGAGTTAAAACGGCCGCATGGGCGTTTTGGTCATTTCGCGTGTTAGAAGCTAAAATTAGGATTCTTCTCCTTTATTAACACTCATAACACAAACAATCCCTTATTAACATCAAAACATCCCCTTGAGGATGGGTAGGGCCCATGATCCTCATTTTCAGTAAAATAACCTCAGGGACATTTTGGTCATTTTACACGTCCAGAAAATCGAGGTTTGCAACTCTCGCACAAATTGCTCCTATCCTTTCTTCTAATGTTATATTCCTTTATTGAGGATTGTTCGGTCTCGAATTATATGAAAAATTGCCTAGGGTAATTCGTAATTTCTAAACGACAGGTAAAAATCGAGGCGTTACAATATCACTCATAAACATCATTCCAAACTTCTTGGAAAAGTTTGGGACTCAAACGGCACCTTTTAGCCGTGTAGAACACGCAGAGGTATTTTGGTCATTTTGAAAAGTTCAAAACGAGATTTCACCTCGAATATCAAACATAACAGTTATAACCCCCTTCAAACATTGAGTTGACCCATTCGAGGACTGGGGCAACTGTCCTCAAATTCGGGTAAAAATGACCTCAGGGGCATCTTGGTCATTTGTACTCACACAGCAAAATTTGGACGTACATTACTCCCTTCCTTAAAAAGAATTTCGTCCTCGAAATTCGTTACCTTAGAAAAGCTCGGATACTTCGCATTCTTGATTCCAACTTTTAAGAGTATCTTTTAGATTGAATTTGTTGGTGGTAAGGGTTTGTGGTTGTTTTGCTTTAGAAAAACTGGCTTCTAAAGTCTCTTTTAGTTTGGTAAGAAAAATTTTCTTTTCTTGTGGATCAAGAATAGTATTGATGACTTCAAACAAGAGATCTTATTCTCTTGTTAGGACATTAATTTCATTAAGATATTATGGTTCTTCTTCAGAAATTATTTTACCATCTTGGATTTGGGCAAGATCTTTAGAAGACTCCTTTTGGATTCTTCATCACATGTGTAACGTCCATTTTCCCATGTACAAATGACCGAAATGCCCTGGTCATTTTACCCGGAAAGTGAGGATCCTCGACCATCCTCAAGGGATGTTTTGTTGATTGATAGGGGATTATATGTGTTATGTATGGTAATAGAGGAAGAATCTCATTTTCGAGTTCCGATACGCGAAATTACCAAAACGCCCATGTGGTGTTTGTCATCGTTTTACGTGTTGGTTGAGAACTTTACCAGAAGATTTTAAATGATGTTTATAAGTGGTTTTTGATATTTAGTCGAGCCGGAAGGTCTCGGCAGTTTTAGTGCGAAATTACCATTTTGCCCCTAGAACGTGTACAGTGAGCCTAATGACGCAATTAAGCAAACCTAAGCAATATTAGGCTCTAATCGAAGATTAATTTATTTCGATAATTAATCTAGAGTCAAAATAATTTATTGAGGTTAATTAGAACCTAAGATTGCTTAGATAAATTCTAATTGCATTCTTTAATTCAAGATTCCTAGTCATGGAATCTTGAATAGTGTTTCTCTCTCCAATTCCTTAAATTAAGGAATTGTGCCATACCTCATTTGACTAAGAAAATTAATTTAATTTGTTAATCTAGTATGACCACTCCCTAATCAAGTCTTGAACCACCTTAATTAACCATTTTCTCACCTAAAACACTTTCTTACAAACTCCTAATCAAAAGCCTAATCAAAGACACACCTAAACATATCATTAAACCACAATTACATGAGCAACTTCTCCTCCCCCTTGGCCGTCCAATCTGGCCGAAATTCAGCCCTCCCATGTGTAGCACATGGTGAGTTTGTTTCACTCAAAGACCATGCCTTAAGCCATGCCTTGCCCATGCCTAGCCATGCTTTCTACCATGCCTCACCATACTTTCATGAAACAATTCTCTCACCTCATGGAACATGAGGTCAAGGCCTCCCTCCCAATCAGCCAACATATTTCATTTTTCTATAAATACCAAGCCTTTGAAGACTTGGTTGCTCTTTGGATCATTTGCCAAGTTCAAGCATTCTTGCACTTTCTCTCATTTCCTCTCAAATTCCCTCAACTTGGCCGATTTCTTGCTTCAAGTTTCAAGAGGATTTTCCTTCTCCATTTCATCAAGACCTCAAGCTTTCTTTCATATCTCTCAAGACTTCAATAGGTAAAGGTTTTGTTTTAATATTTTTGCTTGTGTGCTTAAGAAAAGTTCTAGCTATCTCTTGGTTTCAAACTCTTTTCTTCTTCCTTTTTCTTTTCGGCTAAGAGGCCTTTTTATAAAGAGAACATGAGCTTGATGATGAGGTTTCAAGATAATGACTTGTTGTTGTCATGTGAGAAACCTCTAAAGCTTGAAACATCTTGGTCTTGGACCATACATGCTTGTGTTTCTTTCTTTTCCTTGCTTATAATTTTCGATTCCTTTTCCTTTCCTTCTTGAGTGATTTTGGTCTCTTTTGCCTTTGTTTAAACAAGGTTTGCTAAAATATTGAGTAGATCACAAAAGCTTTGGTAAAGAAAAATTAATCACATGTTTTCCAAGAGCTCTAAGCTTACCCTTGCCAACCTTAAAGTTGGTCAGCCATTCTAAGAGTTTTACTCTAGATTGAAGCCCATGAGCAATAAAATAAAGAATATGAGTAGTTTTATTTGTGTTTGTTTTGTGAAAATGTTGGTATTCTTGTTTTAATCTACTTTCTTGAGCTTGATGATGAAGTTCAAAACCAAAGTCTTCTTTGAAGACTTGGTGTTAAGAACTCTAAAGCTCATCTTCCATTGTTAAGATACATGTTGGGTTGAGGCTATTGATGTTCCTCTAAAGTCTTGTAAGAGCTCTAGTGAAGATAAAACAAGTTGCATTCATGTTTAAGTTTATGTCTTGTATCTCATGTTTATTTTGATGCCATCACTAATCTCACAAGAATAAATGAATAAACTTGCATTATCATATTTAAATTCCCAAGCTTGCATTTCATGTTTATATTTCAAGTCATCACTTAATCTTCAAAGATAATAATGAGGTTGCATATCATATTTATTTTATGCTCTCACTTTACTTTGTAATAAAGAGTAAAATGAAGTGCATAGCATGTTTAAGATTATGTTATCACCTAAAAACTCTAGAGCACAAAGACTTGCCCTAAGTACCTTAAAAAGGAAATCTTAACCATGATGAGTGAATATGTTTAGTGTGAAACAAGGATGGTTTGATTTTGTAAAATGTAAAGATGATTTCAGGAAAATGTTGGAAAAATGTTTTATGAGGTCTCAAGGTGTTTAAATAGCTTGGAATGTGTCAATAATCATGTTTTCGCAATTCAGGTTTTGGTAATCGATTACTAAGCTTATGTAATCGATTACCAAGTGGTATTTGAAGGGTTTTTGGTTATAGTAATCGATTACCATACAATGTAGTCGATTACCAAGGCTGTTCTTCATGCCCAGAAGGTCCTTAAAACCATGTAATCGATTACCTGTTAGTGTAATCGATTACTGATGTTCTTTATTTTCCGAAACAAATTTAACCCTAAGTAATCGATTACCATAATATTTAATCGATTACCCTTGTTTGAACCCAGAATAAATTTAGCTCCTGGTAATCGATTACCAGGCACATGTAATCGATTACTAGAACACCTTTTTGCTCCTGAAATTGTCCCAAGAGAAAAACTAGCAACTCGTGTGCACTTATAACATGAGTTTATGTGATTATGTGTGATGAAAATTTTTTATTTCTGTCTTATCCCTGGCCACTGTATTAATTCTGTTTGAGGAGTAGAATGCGTAATAATATGCTTGAGCGAAGTGAGGAACTTTTGGAGGATTGGAAAGACTAAGCAAATAGGGAGAATTTAGAACTAGAATCTTAAAGCACTTAGACACAAGAATAATAACTTCTGTTCCATAATTGAGCTTAAGGAAGATGGTTTATAACTAGTGATTGTGCCTAGGAGTTGAATATAGAATCTTAGGCGAAGATAGAACTTAGAAAAGAGTTTAAGGCATAGATTCTAGAATCCCGTAGTTGAATAAATGATCATGGTGAGTAATCCATATAATGCTGATTGGATGAGTTAGTGAACATAAATGTTAGAAAGAACTATAGGTAATGATCCCTTAGATGTTATAGAATCTATAATAAAGGTTAGGATAATTGGAACACCAGTTTAAGACCCAATAAGGGCCAAAGCATAAGACACCATAAGGTAGGAAGTGTGATGTAAGTATGAGGGCGAGTGAGCATATTCTTAATTATGTGATTATGTTAATATCTTAAGCATGAAATGTTATGCGGCATGATGATGTGATGACGTGGTATGACACGTTTAAAATGCATGAGGATATGAAATATGAATGAAGGATATGTTATATGAGGTTCTAAGGTTGTATGCTCATGTTGCATCCATAAAAGATATGATAATGTGGAAATGATCCCATTATGACTTCCTAAGTTAAGGGTTGTACGGGATGATCCAAGAAAGAAATATGATTCCCCTTCTTTTACCTTGTATGAATCTAGCGACGGCTAGTTAGGATGAGCTCATTCCTAGGCGATAGGTGATTAGGAGTTTTGGTAACCATGTTAAAATCGTCGGGCCGGCATTAGGTGGATTTTGGTGACCATGATGAGGCTGGAAAAATGGAAAAAAGTTATGAAAGGAACTCATGGAGTTCAAGTATGAAAAAGTAAAAGACGCACATGCATACGTTCGTTGATGTTTCATTGATACTTTGATTAAGTGATATGTGTTATCTATGTGTACTGTCATGCTCAAGTATTACCATGCATACATAAAATATCTCCTGCATTCATACCATGAAGACTCATGCTAAAAGGAACCCACTTCGGATAATAAGATTTGAGAAATTAAAACTGAACCTATGCATGTATACCTCTTTCATAATGAAACCCGAAGTGGCTGGGCGATGACGATGACACTTGTGTTAAAGGGGGAGCCCTCCTGAGAATCGTGTATGAGTATTCTCACCCCTTTTATTTTCCCTTCCGTGTCGTCTCCAGACGGATTGATGTGGATATTCGTGATTTCCCTTGAAGCGCGGCGTAGGAGTTATGCACATCAGAATTAGAGGGCGCAATGGAAGCTTGAAGACTAGTCTAGCCTGTTTATAATTATGTTTTGCATTAGTTAACCTTGCTTGATGTATCAAGTATCTTGAGATGTCCTTACATTTATTAGGGCATCGTTGTTTTGTCATGATTATAATATAATATTACAAGTTATGTTGTGTTTATTCTATGGTTTATCTATGGCTGTTATGGTGATGTATGCTTGGATGTTATGTTTCTTGTTTAGTAGTCGGTCCCTATGCGCATGCACGCTCGCATTTTAAGTATTGAGTTCAAAAAGAAAAATTTAGTTGTATTTTTAGTACTCGTATTTTTTTAAAGAAAGCCAAGTCAAGTTCTGAAACGAAGACATAACCGCTAATAACTAGCCGAATGCGACTCGAGCGTATTAGGTGAAAGTTAGAATGTTACAACATGATTAGTTTAAAAGATTGTTAATTTTTTCTTCTACTGTAGATTCAAGTTTTAAAGTAGAAAGCTTTCTCTTGAATCTACAGTATTTACTCATGTGCCCAGGTTTGCCAGTATAGCAAATAACGGTCAATTTGTTTGGAAATTTTATATCTATGGGAGGTTTGGATTTGAATTCTTTTTGAGTTTTCTTGGAGGAGTATTTTGTTTGACCCTGTGATATTTAGATTTTGGGTACTGTTTTGGATGTTGAGAATTTGGGCAAGGCTTTCTTTTTGAACAAGGTGGAAGACTGAATTTGTCACAAAAAGTTCCCACATCTCTTCTTGTTTGAGATTTTTCTTTAGTAAGCTGATGTTGGATTTTATCATCTTGACAAATTTTCACAACTGCCTTTTGGATATAAGCAATTGATTGCCTATAACTCAATTGGTCATAGGGGATTTCCCCATTTGTGGTTTGATTTCTGATTTTATCTCTTACTTTGTCACCAAAAGATTTCGGAAGACCATCAAGAAATTTTCCTTCCAGAAGGGTTGTTGACTATTTTCTCTAGTATAGACTCTAGTAAGGAAGGTATCTCTATTCCATCTAAATTTAACTAGATTTTTGCATTTAAGATTTGATAATAATTCAACAAATCTATCCTTCCATAAGGAAGTATCTCCAATGAAATGTTGAGCTATTGTGAAGATTAATGTGTTAATAGCGTCAAGGATAGTTTCCCCATTAACAGTTATTAGAGTTTCATCTAATTCTATCTTAACAGCATAAAGAATATCAAATTTTTCAATTTCTTTGAGCTAGTTATCCCACCATCCTTTAAGTTGGTTGGAAAATCTAGCAACCAGAATATTAACAATGGTGTTTTCATCACAATTATATGTAGTGGTGTAAGCTGGAGACCATCGTCGTAAGTTAAAGAGCGTTTAAGATTTGATATTCTATTTGGCCATCTATGTTCCACTCATAGATACTATCTACACTAAGGTAGCATTTATTTCCTATCCTAGAAAAAATACAGGGACAGTGTGATACCTGAAAAATTATTTAAAAATAAATTTAAGCTTTATTAGTCATAATTCGGACCAAAAATGCTTGGACTGAGAAATAGAGGGTTAAGATTAGAAATAGTTAGAAATGAGAATTTTAAACTAGGAAAATAATTTCAGGTAATGTTTGATTACCCGGGTACAATGTTTTACCCACTCGATAAGATTTTGGTGTGGGATTTTTTAACAGAAAGCTAGTTTGATCTTTACATATGAAGAAGCTTATCCATTTAAATGGAATGAATGGTTAAGATTCAATCTTGGATAACATATTAAATCCTAGCCATCCATTTTACTATCTTTCTTTAAGTATTCTCCTCTTATATTATAATAACCAAGCTTTCCTCACAAGCTTCCTTACCAAGATAAATATAAAACCAACCTTCTCCATTAAGCCACCCTAATTTTGGCCAACAAAAAGAAAAGAGCAACATCCTCCATTGCTATTCTCAAGAGCTTCAACATATAATTCCAACCTCAAAAACCTTAGCATAGAGTTGTTAAAACTTTCAACTTCCTTCACTAAACTTATTCTACACATTAAGAGCTACAAATCTAACCGATTGAAATTTCAATTCCTTACCAATCCTCACCTTGCTACCTCATACCTCACTGATTTAGGAGGGGTTTGGATTTGATTTGGGAGCTTTGAAGTAACGGAATCAATCTTGGAGCACTTTAGAGCCAAGGATCCCTTAGTTATCAAAAGTAGGGTTCTTGTGTCTTATTTTGTGTTTTTCTATTCTTGCAGGTTTTGGGTTGTTTTAAATTGATAAATTCTTGTTCTAATGTAAGGTTACACCTAGATATTGATGTATTTGCATGGGTGGGGTGGTTTGGTGTTGTGGAAAAGTCATTTTGGTTAAGAGGTGTTTAATCATGCTTGCTGGATTTTTAATTTTACTACAAGCAGTGATTGTTCACGAATTTTTTGTCACAATTGTAAGTAGTTTTATAAGCTAGAAAAAATATATGTTGGAGCTAACATCCTAGGATAGTCACACGAATTTTCTTGACCTCTGTTTTTTATTTATATTGCTTTAAAAAAATTAAGAACCGAACTTGTACCTATGTTGCCTCGCTGTGAGGATCGAAGTTACGAATTTGTCTAATTTTGTTACCATAACAAATGATTGAATTATCACTTGACAATTTTACAGGGTGTTGAAAATATCTTGAAGTGCAACCATGATTTTTATTCTAAATTGATTCAATCATTTGCTAGGGTTAAAACTTATGAGATTCCGATTCTAAGCTAAGGCTAAGTGGTCTCTAACCACCAAACTTGTTCTGAAATTTTCCAGGACCTTGTGGACACATTGAGGTGTCTTAGAGAATTTTTATAGCCTCTTAATTGATTGTTTGATATGTAAATAAATTTTTGCTACAATGGTACAAAATCTACCCAATTGTGAAAATGACCCCAAACCTTGAATTATAATGTGATGGCATTTTTGGTTCAAGTATGATGTATATGAATGCATGCTAGTGACTTTAAAGACTGGTTTATGATGCATGATTGAAATCACTTGTAATTGAATGCCTACATATGGCTTATGCATGCATTTGAGAAAAGAAATGTACATGTGCAGTTATATGAGAAAAGAGAATGTATAAACTTCAATCGTGCATATTTTGATATATAGATAAAACGAATCAAGACTTATGTTATAGAAAGGGGAAGGCAAAAAGAGGAACTTCCATGGAGAAATTATGAGTTGGTAGACATATCGACTAGGAATAAACTGTGTGTGATATAGACAAAATAGAAACAAGACTTATGTTATAGAAAGAGGAAGGCAAAAAGAGGAACTTCCCTATGGATATTATGAGTCGATAAACGTATCGCTAGGAATAGAACTATGTGTGTTTTGGAAGAGGAAAAAAATGAAGTCCGATAATCATATATAGGAATGAACTCAGTCTTGATAAGGCGTCTATTTCCCTTGTGTGGTGTAATCTACTATAAATACCATGTGGTACAAACTAAGAGTATAAACTAAGTTTTTCCTATGTCAATGAAAAGAAAAATGCACTAATTTGATTTCTACGGCTATAAGTGAAACCAAGTCACTTTGAGATAATTTCACTACATGTATTATATGCATACTCATGTTATTCTAAATTGTCTGCCTAGGATGATTTACTATGTCATGGAATATTTTGATATATATGCATTAAGTGATTGAATAATAAAAGAAACCCATTTCGGGAGAATGGTTTTTGAACTTTAAAATAAAACTTTGATAAATGTTGCATGACCACATTTCTTAATAAGGGAAGTGGCTGGATCGATGACAATGACACTATTGTTGTGTATTTGGGGGAAAGTCCTATTGAGAATTTTAGAATTCTCACCCCCATGTGTTTGTATTCTCGTGTTGTCTCCAAGTTGATCCAGAGAACAAGGCTCCTACACGAAAGAAATCGGATTTGCAGTAGTTTAAGGCTACATCTTGTATCAATTGTACTTAGTCATATGTTTATGTCTATAAATATAATAGAGACTAGATTTGTATTGAAGCTTATAGAGGAGCCTTCTTTTGTACTTACCCTTGTAATCAATAAATGTTTGTTTTCTTTGTTATATATTTCAATAGAATCACAAATTAGTTACTTCTTGATTCGATCAATCTTGCTCTAGATAGTTAAGAAATGTCCACTAATTTATAAGTAACAACTCTTAAGTATAATGTCATGAATTAAGTAACAATGCTACCTAAAAGACTTAAAACTTTGATTTCTTTCTTTTAGTAATAAATCAGGTGCAGTGGCCTTTTTATAGTAAAGTTTGGTTAGTTTTTTACAATTGGGAGTTTGGTTAAAAACTAGATTGATATTCTCTTCAAGGGAGCTTTAGGATGTGCCTAGATTAGCGCCTGAAGCTATTTCATATGGTTCAGGAGATTATTTATGTAAAGTTTTGAGTGTGGATTTTTTGCTTGTTCAGCCAAATCAAGGACAATAGGATTTATTAAATTTAATTGATAAGTGATTTTTTCTACAAGTTCATCCATCGAACTCTTAGGGGAATCTTTGTTAATTTTTTTTATTTATTATGAAAGGTTTAAATAATGGTTTTTCAACTACGATAGGTTTTTCTTCTTTTGACTGGTAAAAAGTTGAAGGCTTATCTTTATCTTTAGCAATTTTGGGTTTAGTTTTATCTTCTCACCTAAGATTTTAAGGTATTGATTTGTATAGTTTGATTGTTTCATGAGACTCTTTATGTCACTTGGATGGACAGGTTCTTCTTTATTCTTTGTTTTGAATGGAGAAGCCATGACAGGATTATTGTCAATTTTTATGTTTGGAAAGGCAAAAGTTTTTGGTCTAGGTAGCACAGAAATTAACCTCCCTACCATCTTTGAGCAACCAAGAAGTGATTATGTTGGCAGAGTTATTTGCCCAAGGATAGCTTATTTGGTTTTTGATTGCATAAGCTTGAAACTAATCAAAAAATGGGATATTTTGTTTGATTTGACTAAGGAATTCATAGAATTCTTCTTGGATTTGTTTTCTAATTATTCCTTTATAATTTTGGAAGAACCAATTTCTCTGAGTTAGATCCTCGAAGTAAAAGCCTTTCCTAAGGGTTTCCTTATCTATAACGAACTTAATCATCATTAGGTCCATTAATAGAGGAATAAGTTGGGGATTGGATAGACTTTTGGTCATCTTCTTCCTTTTCATAGGTTGGCCTAGGAAGAGATGATGATGTATCCAACCCTTGAAGTCAAATATTTGGTAACATTTTTGGGAGTTGATGGAAAAAGACCTTCTTGAGACTACCATTTAGAAATCTTTTGATCTATGATATAGGGAGTTTGGCCTATGAGAGAATGAGTTTCTTCTCTCTAAGACACTCAAAGGATGTCCTCTAAGGTATTCAACCATGCTTGGTAGGCGTTCCCTATCATATTCTTCTTGTCCTCGCAACATAGATCCTTCAAAAATCAGTTCTACATTATCGGTTTCAAATTGTTTAATTTCTCTTATGTTTGTAGTTGGCCTTGGGGCTTCGAGCTGCCTAAGAATGGCCCATTTTTTGGGAAGTTGTATATCACTCCACACTAAAGTTCTAAGTATGGTGACATTGGCTTTTGTGATGTCGTAATAAACAAAGTTGTTTCTCCTGACCTTTTGCATTTGAGAGCTCTAGATGTGGTCGAGTTCATAACTTTGTATTGAACTCTGTAGAGCATGGTTGCATGAATTGATCCTAGTAACATGTCTAGCCCAAATAATTGCAGATTAAGAGTAAGAACATCCATGATATTCTTATCTTTGAGGCTACTGTCCTATCGGAAAATAGTTAAAGAAAACTAATCCTGAATTAAGACCTCTTCTACCATTCCTAATAAGGAATCTTCAAATTGATTGTGCCTAGCATCCCTTAAACAAACTAGGGCTGCAACATTTAACCCGTTTATGATTAAAGGAATAAGTGCAACTTGAACATAACCTATGTGTAGGAAGTGATATTTTTCTTTGTGGTGATTGATAGATGCCGAGACAACAATTGGAATGTGTCATCAATTTGTTCAATTATGATTGCCTTTTCTAAGTTTTGATTATATAATCACATTTTGTAAACAATGATTCTTTTGGTTTGTGAAGTTAATTTTCTGGAATTTTTGGTATCTGCCAATTATCAGATCTTAATTGATATTTTCAAAAGAGATTTCCTCATTGAAAACATTTGAAGGAGTTTCTTCCACAAAAAGGAAGAGGAAGTTAAGGGTAGAGAACTATGGTTAGAAAAGCGTCGAGAAGAACGAAACATGATAAATATTTTCCCTTCTAATATCATCCCCATCGGGTTCGTAGACTTATATAGTTAGTTTTAAGTTAAATGTTTATTTAAACTAAATATTAATATGATAATGCTAATGCATCTATGTTTGATTTTAGCCACTGCCTTGTGTTATTTTTTTATTATATCATTTTGTGGAAGCATCACCAAATTAGCCTTATTGCCTCTCTTTAGGACTTCCTGCTACAACTCCACAAACATGATTTTTCAAATAACATACTAACAAGTCAAACATGGATTATCAAGATTATCATACTAATATAAACTTCATTTAAACACTTAATATGTCATACATAAAAGTAAGGATTTATAATAAAAAAAATTTGGTTTAACATTCATTTTTAAATTAAAATTTTATATAATTATTATTAGAAACAAATGATATTAAAATATATAAAGAGTATATTTTGTAAGTTTAATTACTCTAGAGATCCCTATAATTTTACTTAATTTTCAATTAGGTCTCCCTAATTTAAAAATTTGTAATAAAGTCCCTATACAACACAAAAGTTTTCAATTAGATCCGTTTAATTTAATAATTGATCATGTCTCTATACTTTATAAATTTTTTTAATTAAGTCCTTATATTGTACACAATTTTCAATCAAGTCCCTAAACGTTATATACATTTAGGAACTTGATTGAAAATTTATATAAATATAAGGACTTGATTACAAATTTTGAAACTATAGAAACCTAATTGAAAATTGAATGACACCACATGTAAACTTATTTTAAATTTGTATAATTTATTGAAATAATAAATAGTTATAAAATATTGAGATAAGAAATAGCACTTAAAATAAAATAAATTTGAATTAATAATATTTACATAAATATAATATTTGAAATTCATATTTAAATAAGTAATAAAAATTTCTTGTTTTATTATTATTTTATTTTATTTAATATTTACATATAATATTAGAATCATTTGTGAATAAATAATTATATTATAGAATATAAAATATAATATCTTATACAATACTATATCAAATAATTTATAATATTAAAATTTTATCAAATCTTATATTATCCACTTTTATACTATTTAGGACTGCCAAACATGTTACAAATTATACATTCTCCTTTCCCTCAATATCCTTGTAATGCTACTTCGTGGCCACGACGGTCAATTGGATAAGTGGAGTGGAAAAGACGACAAATCCAATTTTAGATTTCCATTTTTCCAAGCTGTCCCAATCTAAAGTGTGTCTCACGTCCTCTATATGCTAAAAGAAAATATAGTCAAGGAGTTGATCGAATGACTCTTGTAAATTTCACGTCTTTGCAAGATTTATTCATTCATGTAAATTGCATGACAACTACATTAAAATTATTTTAACAGAGAACAACTTGAGCCAGATTCAATAATATCCTACTTTGTCGTGTTAATTAAAGATTAACTTTAGTCCTGAAATTATATGTTAGATTTACATTAATTTCTGAAATTAAGAAAATATCATTTAATTCTTAAAATTATAAAAATTTATTTAAATTAATCATTATACCACTATTTACAGAGACTAACTTGAATCATTAAAAAAAAACTAAATTGAATCACTTTTAATTTTAAGAATCAAAATAAATTATACCTCTAATTTCAGGTATCAAATTTTTTTTTTATTGGTAATAGTATCCAACTATACTAGCTACTATACAAAAGTAAAACTCGCCCCACGAACAAGTGTAGTCAATCGCATCATCACGTGACTTCAATTGGCTCTTTCCTTTTTAAAAATTGATAATGTATATGCTATCAAATAAAGGATATCTCGGGAATGGAAGTTACTTATCTCCAAATTATATCATCTTTCTTATTTCATTAATAATTTTTTACCACATAAAAGTTGAACATTTAAAATTTTAAACAATTACTAAATATACACTACTTATATTCCTCAAACCCTTTTTGTGTCAATCCTCTAGTAGAGAATGTTCCAAATTTTTCCTTTAAGTAAAAATGCTCCAAATTTGTTCTCTTGTAAAAATCAAACGAATTTATCTGCTTTGTAAATGTCATTCGTTATATTAAAAGTATATTTGACTACAAAACTTGTATAAGATGTTGTATCTATTATTTTCACTAACTTGGATGGCAGATAGGATTGTTTTGTCATAGTAAATGTCATTTGCGAAGAAGATGCATATTTTCAGTTTATGAAAATTAGAGTATGAATTTCACACAATTAATACTTAGAAGGCAAATATAAAAATAGAAGTTAAGTTACGGAATAAATCAATTATTTTTACTATGAATTTTTGTATATATGTTGGTGGAAGAAGAGTTTTTTTTTTTTCTAATTTTCACACATAAAACTATATATATGCATTGCCAATGTATAACTTTTGTACACCGTTAC
This sequence comes from Dalbergia oliveri, assembly GCA_030441495.1. NCBI lineage: Eukaryota > Viridiplantae > Streptophyta > Magnoliopsida > Fabales > Fabaceae > Dalbergia > Dalbergia oliveri. Next base: position 37,582 of record JAMLFY010000107.1, read on the forward strand.
TCGATTATGTATTGTCACATTAATAAAAATGGTTGAGTCTTACCACCGCTAAGAAAGTTATATAAATGAAAGAATTTGACTAGACGATGTAAAACTTTTCTATGCTACATCAAAATTGAAAATTAAATTTTTGAAAAATGTTATTTGTACTCATAGGATGTGGACACTATACGACTCACACATCATCCAACATTGAATGGGATATAGACCCTATTTGAATGAGATCCACATCTCATCCAATGGTGAATAAGGTTTGAGTCGACACGGTGTTCCATATCATATGAGTACAAATAACACAACTCTAAATTTTTTAGAGTATGCAAGCAAGAATGTAGCCTTCTCAACACTATCGGAATGGAGTTATTCAATCAGAGGAATGTTTTGAGCTACCAATGTTCCTAATAAGAACCAAAATCTATTTTTAAGCATGTTATCCTTGATAATATTTTCTCTAAACTTTTAACACTCCCTTGGTGAATAAAGACTTAGAAGGAGCATTACACAATTTCAAATGAAAATAGCATATTCAGGTTTGGATTACCCTGGTAAATCCAAAGTAAGCCCTCTCCTATTTGTCAAGCATTTTATAATTTTATGATTTACATTCTTGTGCAGACTTAAACGTTGGGTAACAATTGGGTGCAGTTGGTTAATGCTTGGCTCAGTGTTTTAAATTATATTTGTGGTCGTAAATGCGTTACGTTGCGATTGCAAAAAATGTTGTCGTTACAATGCGCATTGCAGCTAATGCGATGTGAAATTTTTGCTTGTCTTCAAATTGAAAAAGAGCTCATTGTAGCTTGTTATGGTCTTGATAAGCTGATGCGATTCATTGCGGCCTGTGGTCTGTTCGCTTTGATGCGGTTCCCTCTATAGCCCTGATGCGTTCCCTATTGCGGTCTTGATGCGGTTGCTTACAATTACGTTGCAGTCGATTTATGTGAAAAAACATCACACCGCAATTGTGGTCTGATGAGTTGCGTTGTGATCGCGACAATATATGGCTGCATCACATGATGCGGTTGATAAGGGGCATTTATACCACTTATCTTGTTTCTAATTCTAAGTTTTTGCATAAGTTTTACTGTGTTATTGATGTGATTAATTATGATTTTGACTTGTGCCTCATTGTGCATTTTTTATAGAATCATTGATTATTGCACTCATTTTGGAATAATTATTGGAGTAGAGCCTGTTGCATTTAACCTGTCTCTTTGAGTATGGTTTTTGTATACAGGAGCCTTGAAGTGAGTGTAAATGTCAAGAACAAGGCTGGAAACTCTCTGCATGGAGTTTGTAGCTCCGATCAATTTGGGAGAACTTGGGAGCTAAATAGAAGAGTTCTTGAGCTCATTTGAACACATTTGCAGAAAATATTGTAATGGAAAATCTGTATCTTTCTCTACAAGGATCATATTGAGACAAATAAAGATATTTTGGAAAGATCAAGAAGTCCTCTAAAATTTTTATGTTCAGCTCAAAATCCAGTTCTAAGAGCATCTTAGTTAAAATCGAGTTGCAAGATTAAAGGTTGTTGATGTTTTGATGTTATCCAGCCTAACCTCCAGATCGTATTTTGCAAATATCTAGAGTTACAGATATCCGATTAAGGTGATTTTTGTAACATTGGAAAGCTTATTTAAAGGGATACAATCTCTATTTCTAATGCCAAGGACAAATTCGGATGTTTAAGAGGTTAAAACTAATCAAATATGTGAATATGTCAATTCTATCCAAGCCAGCACTCATTAGCGCTTAATAGCACTTGTGTAAATTACTACTGAGCGCCGCAACACTCAATTTAATGCCAGTGCTCATCGACCAGCTTCCACATAATTAATTTGTTTTGGGGCCCCACTATAGGTTATTTTAGAGAGTATTTAAGTAATTGACAAAAAAATTTATCCTAATATTTTACTCAATTTTTTTGTTATAGAGTTTAAGTTGCTATTATTCTCTCTACATCTCTCTACATCTTCTTCTTCTTCTTCTTTACCCTTCTCTCTAGGGATTCTATAGGTGAATTTGCTTGTTCTTGTGAATTGTAGTAAAGATTGTTACTATTATTTTCAAGTATACTTCTAGATTCATTGTTGTAATCCTCTAGAGATAAAGGAGTAAATTTTCTTATAGTGTAGGGATTTTGATGGATTGGAATGATATTTGAGACTCTTTGTTTATATTAAATGTATTAGTTTTCTCAATGGTCTGCACTTTTTGTTCTTTTAATTATTGTGGTGATTACTATAATTTTTATTTGAATAACTAAAATGACGATCGTCATTTAGGGAAACCTTTTGGGCATAAATTGTAGAGCTATTGATTTATGTTTGGAGGAGAACATTAGAATTAACCTTCCAATTAACGGTTTGACTATAGCAATTGGTTCATTAAATCAATATAATTTTTAAATAAATTAAGATCTTATTTATTAGTTATGTACTAGTAGAATTATCAATAATTTATTATTAATAGCCACTAATGAGTTTAATATTTGGCCAATGATAATTAATTTTCAATCATAGGAATAATTTTATTATATTATTTATGCAACTTAACAATAAAATAATTTTTAATTTGAAGAAATAGGCGATAATCTCTCTTCAGCCGCCCACAATTTAAAATCTTGGTTTGGCTTGTATCTCATAAGTTTGGGAGTTCAAATCCGCTAATACAAAGATCTCATTAATAGAACGATGTGTAATACTCCCGAAAATTCCTCAAAGTAAAGGTGCTTATCTCGCCTAAATTTTTATTCACCAAAAAACCCATTATGGAAAGGCGATTTGGCGTGTGAAGTGGGGGCTCTTTTTCTGTGTAAAGAAATTAATAAACTTCACCAAAGAAAAAACAAAATCAATGAAGGGTATAGTCGTCATTCAGTTAATAAATGATGTGACAAGAGAGCATACATTTTACGTTCCAGCTCAGGTACGATTCATTCTTAGACGCGTCAGAACAAGAGGGTGAATGAAAAGAAGCTTCTCAGAAGAGTCCCTCAAATTGCTTCCTATGCTTATGTTATGCTCCTGTTTAATTATTATATTGTTCTATGGTAGACTAAGGCGCGATAACTGGACAACGCTCTCTTCTTTCTTACATGAAAATCCTTTGTTCTTTTTTTCCCTTTTTGATTTCAAGCTCGATCTCTCAAGTTGTTTGGTGAATTACTCCTTCCACTGCCACAGCCATTAATTTCAACCTCGCAGAGCGTTGAAGCTATGCAAAATGGTATGTGACCTCACAACCATTCCTTAAAATTTTCATTTTCTTTTATCATTGGAACAAAATTAAGACTTTTATCACCTGGCTCTCAGCATTTATTGAGATAGATGGCTCCCCAACGCCATCAATTACAAGCTTTAACTTCTCATTTAATCCTTCACCACGTACTCAAAAAACATACTTATATGGTTTTCCAATTCCTAAAAAAAATCTTAGCGATGTAACTTTTTTTTTTTCCTCTTCTTTATAGAAGAGTAACGTGACGATTAATCTGTTTCCTCATACCCCAGCTTAAAGTTGCGTGCAGAAATGTTTCATTACCAGAAAAAGTTTGCTATTGTCCTCACAATCTTCATGTTCTACTCAACAAGAGCAAGCAAGAACATCAATAACTGCAAGAATAGCTGCGGAGAACTTTCCCTGCCATACCCTTTTGGCTTCTCTGATGGTTGTGCAATCAAACTAAGCTGCAGCAACAACAAAGTCCAAATTGGGCAGTTACAAGTCCAGAACGTAACCTCCGACGGTATATTCATTAGTCTTCCCGCAAAATGCAACCGTAACCGGGATTTCATAAAACCCCTTTTTGGCAACAACTACGCTCCTACATGGAACAACAGCTTCCTTGTACAAAACTGTTCATCTCAACTTGGTGGCTGCAATATTCCAACAGCTAGTTTCATTGGAAGCCAGATTGAGGTGGACGGGTGTGATACAAGAAGTGGTAATATCAGTTGCTTCACGAAACCGAAGCAGCCGCAGCTGCAAAGCGATGTTCTGACACAGCAAGATTGGAATGGAATAAAGTGCAGTTCATTGTTCTCTGCCATTGCTTTTGATAAGAGCAAAGAGCTTTCGCTCCAGTTTCAGGTGGTTGAGTTGGGCTGGTGGCTTCAAGGTCCGTGTAATTGCTTTCACCACGAGACCTGCACAGAGGTCAAGCTTGGCGGTGACCAGAAAGGGTTCAGATGCCACTGCCCTGAAGGTTTCAGCGGAGATGGATTCATGAATGGCACCGGTTGCCAGAGAGAAAAGTAAGTCCACTCGGTCTCGTCTTTTGCATTGTTTCAAAAAGAAAAAAAAATCATGTGTCGTCATCATTTTTATTCGTAACGTAAATTATTTATTTGATCATGATTTGATGTTCGTACTTGAAATAATAATAATAATAATGGATGGTAATTGTAATTGTTGAATGATGACCAAATGGTGTTTGACATCTGGCTGTTGCTTTACGCTCTGGCCAATCAAGTAGAAGCACCTCAATTCTGTCTTTTGCAAAAGGCTGCTTGTTCTTAGTGGTAGAGTTGAACAGAAGTGAAGGAGGGTTTAGGATTTTTCTTTCGGTTTTTAAATGCGGGAATTTTCAACGTGTGACAAAACTGATAAAAGGACTGTGTTTTCTTAACCATTTCCTTTTGAGTCTGATCCTTAAAGGTATGGGAATAGTGTTATTTATGGCTAAAATCGCCCCCATTTGAACCTTGCATAACTTGAATCCGGATTAATTAGTCTTTCAGTCTAAATATCGGGTGGGAGACAAAAAAAAATGTGGGAATTTTCTAAAGATCAATGTGTGCTTTATCAAGGTCCAGTATGGCGAGCTTTGAACGAATAAGGTCTTTATTTTGGCGGAAGGGGTTCAGATTTCTCAAGGAAGAGGTCTTGGATTCGATTTTGATATTTATGTATACGAAAAAAAATGTTAGAAAGTGGACTGAACATATGCGTATGACCAGACATATCTATCCATAATGAACAGATTCGAATAGGCAGAAATAACTGGGCAGATTATGAAAATAAATATGTCCATAATGAGCTTGTAACGTCCCATTCAAATAACATAAAAATAATTTATCAGTTCAGAACCATTGGAATCTCCCACTAAAGAGCCATTAAGAAGAGTAGCTCTATAAAACCTTTGGGATGGTGGCAAAAGGGGGGCTAAGATCTAACCCAAATCCTAATCCGGTCATATGGCCATAACGCTATACCAAATCCTAATCCGGTCATCTGGCCGGAACAGAAAGGATTTACATTTAGGTGACTTGTTGCAATCCAAGAGGTTAGTTTCTTATCTGTCGGATGAGAAGATACTCCCAAGGAAAAAAGTGGCAAGCTTTGATTTGTCCGGGGGCCTGCTTGGTATATCAACTAGGGCACAAGGTTCGTTATTTTGATTCTTGAGGACCAACGGATCGCAATGTCTGTCATTCTCTTTCCTCTCTGTAGTGATTGTTTATTGAGAGATTTTGAAGTTGACTTGGGAAGGGGGAGGGGCAGAGTCTTTTACACTGGATCTTTGCACAGAATATGGAAGCGGAGCAAGTGGTCATTGCTTCTTTTTTCGGTATTTTCTTTTTTCCGAGTGATTACTTGCCAAAGAAAGAATCCTTCATAAGTCAACATGTTCTGGTTGCTCCTCCCATTAATATAAATCAGTATTAGGTAAAGCACATGTCTGATCGGATGAATTTGAATTTATTTAATTTTATTATCTGTAGTCAAAGGGGAGAGATTAGTGACAAATACATTCACCTTATGAGGAACCAGGAAATAATGAACCTCATATTAACCCGGTAACTTCTAAGTTCAGGACATCACCGACACATGTTGCTCATCATTGTCTGTTTTGTTCACAAAAGAAATTGAGTGTGGCACGAGTTCTTCAAAATGCTCCAAATTAAGTAAGATATGCTTTGACGCAATCAACAAGGAAAATTGAAGGTACTACAGATCCAACTGAACATAGATTAGTAGATACGGGATATGAATTCACTGAATTTGTTGTTCAGATACGATTAATCTAATGATGGTTGATGATTGAATATATTTTTCGGGTGCGATGAATTAAAATACATAAGGCGTGAAAAAAAAAAAGCTGCTTTATATAGTGACCGCAGCACTAACTAATTGATTTACGTGGACAAGTAAGTTCTATGTTTAAAAATGTGGTCACTTTTCTAATCCTTTTTTGTTTGTTGCCTTCTCATCAGTATCTTCGTGCAATGGTTCAATTCTGAAGTTTGGCCGATGCCGGAAAGCAATCAAAATTGGTGTCCTTGTCGGAGGTAACCTCACTGTCTCTTGCAATGTATGATCCTAATATAGCAGAGTTCAGAATTTATTTTTCATTTATGAAAATGATTAACCAGTGTGTTTCACGTAAAAAATAATTGCCCCGGCCGTGATAAAGTTTCTTGTTAATTACTGTACTAATATTGAATGCACATCTTCACTAAGCTAAATTCTAATGTCGGATTTGGATTTTCTAGCACAGTAATATGCAGCTAAAAACTGAATAAACAGTAACCACTAATTGCAAGTATTTGAGCTTTCAGCCTTGTACTCTTTTCTCCCGATTTCATTTATTCAGTTAATACTCTTTTCTCCAAAAATTTCACTGTGAAAACTTTTTGACCAATGCTGCATTAACGTCCGCAGTAATTATAGTTGGAGCTTCCCTGGTGGCTGCTCTGTCTCTTGCATGTTACATTGCTAGACGTCGTTCCATTTGGTTGAGAAAACAAGTGACAGCAAAGCGCATATTACAAGAAGCTGCAGGCAACTCTAGTGTTCCTTTCTACCCCTACAAGGAAATAGAAAGAGCCACAGATTTTTTCTCTGACAAAAACAGGCTTGGAACTGGGGCTTTTGGCACTGTTTATGCTGGAAACCTTCACAATGATGAGTGGGTTGCTATAAAAAAGATCAAGTATAGGGAGACCAATAGTGTGGACCAAGTCATGAATGAGATCAAGTTACTTTCTTCGGTGAGTCATCCAAATTTAGTGCGCCTCCTAGGTTGCTGCATAGAGGAAGGAGAGCAGATACTTGTTTATGAGTACATGCCCAATGGAACACTATCTCAACATCTGCAGAGAGAGAGGGGTGGAGTACTTCCATGGACAATAAGACTTACCATTGCTACTGAAACTGCAAATGCTATAGCATATCTCCATTCTGCTATCGATCCTCCAATTTATCACAGAGACATAAAGTCCAGCAATATACTATTAGACTATAGCTTTCAATCAAAAGTAGCAGATTTTGGCCTTTCTAGGATTGGCATGACAGAGACGTCACATATCTCAACCGCACCACAAGGTACTCCGGGCTATGTTGATCCCCAATACCACCAGAACTTCCATCTTTCGGATAAGAGTGATGTCTATAGTTTTGGAGTGGTCTTGGTAGAGATAATAACAGCCATGAAAGTGGTTGATTTTGCAAGACCTCGGAGTGAGACCAACTTGGCTGCACTTGCTGTTGATAGGATTAGGAGAGGTCGCATAGATGAGATCATAGATCCCTTCCTGGAACTACATAGGGATGCTTGGACACTCTATTCTGTTCACAAGGTGGCTGAGCTTGCATTTAGATGCCTTGCTTTCCACAGTGACATGAGGCCTACCATGATGGAGGTTGCAGAGGAGCTCGAACACATCAGACGCAGCGGTTGGGCAACTATGGAGGAAACCATATGCACGGCTTCATCTGTTGGGTCCGCCTGTTCATCACCTCAACATGGAAGGGAGAACTCGCTGACTGGCATTAGTCTTGAGAGAGTAGGACAAGAGAGTGAGACATTGATTGTTCCACAGAATTCAGATGCTTTTTTGCAATCAATGGAGGAGGTGAAGCACAGCTCCCCTGTTTCTGTGCATGATACTTGGTTAAGTGGGCCTAGCTCACCTTCAACAAACAGCTTGTTGGGAAATGTCGTTCAGTGACATATTTTTGCGTGGGAAGCCTCCTGCAACTATAATGATAAAGCAGTTGATAGTTTCCTTTTCTCTTTAGCTTGTTATAGGCTATAGCCACTTTTGTGTATGATTGGCATTAGGATTCTGTTTTCCTTCTCCTCTCTGAATTGTACTAACGACGTCCAAGGCGAGTAGTTTCTATCAATCCTCAGTAATCAATATACAGGAATTCAAATTCAGACAAGATGGAAACTATGAATAGTTACTATGTACGATTAATACTACAAATAACCCAACCTGAGCTTACAATTATCCAGTTTGTATTTTCACTGTTTTGATGATGAAAGATCGTTAGATACTATTTATAGCTAAGCTCGCAGCTATAAGTAAAAACACGCAGCATTACAGGGCTATTGATTTCTTGTTAGAAGTTAAGCCAAGCCAATGAGATAATAGGTTACATCACACACAATTTTTATTAGAGATGAAATGATAACAACTGGATCTGAAATGGAAAATTAAGAAAAGAATCAAGAAATGGTATTTATTAGGGCTCACAAGCCAATATGACTTGTGATCCAAAAGGAATGAAGTTACAATTGAGAGGCATGTTCGAGAGATCCTCCCTTTCTCTCCCAAAAAACCAGATCACTTCTCAAAACTACCTCTTCCTTTTCTAACACCGTTTATAATGTTTCCAAACGACGGCAACTAATGCTACACTCTCCTTTTTTTTTTTGGTTTTTTTTTTTTTGGGCTTACAATACCACACTCTCCTTACAACTTGTTAGTTGGTTTGTCATATGTGCAGTGGGCCAAATCAGTCCCATGGCCCACATATCGCCTACATGACCCCTTCCAACATAAACTTTCCTGTGGCCGAGGCTTGTAGTCAAGTGGCAATCACATTGCTCCAGGAAATCACACACTAAGGGCACGCGAGTTCCACTTGCAGAGAGACGAGTCCTCATAAGTCCCTCAACCCCCCTCCCCAGTGCGTGTGAGTGTGTGACTGAAAAAAAAAACGTAAACTTTCCTAATAAGGTGCATTCTAGCATGCCATTAGCTTTTCATAAGGAATAGTAAATTGTATAAGTGGCAAATAATGAGTGGGATGCGTGGGCCTTGTTTGAATTCCTTGTGTTAGGTGGCATGAATCTTAGTTTAGTCATTTAGTATTAGGTGTGTTCTACTATGCAGTAGGAAAAGTTCAAGGAATGGTTCCTTAGTGACATAGCTTGAGTAGAACTTGACAGGTGGAGTGGTTGAGTAAAGTGTGGATATTCTTGGTGGATGATCATTAGCAAAACCCAACATTTAATCCCTACTAATCATGGTCCATTTTCTTTAAAGTAGGATGCCCCATTTTGTCATTTCCTTCTTCAAAATCAGCCCTTAACATAGACACTCCCAACCTTTCCTTGCTTCCAAATGCATTGTCCCATGCCATAATCTGTCGACAAGGGTTTCCACAACAAAACAACCTCAAGATCATCAAAGGAGGACAAGGGAGGTGTTGGATCTGTGCTCCCATACAAGAATCCCCGCATCCAAAATTGCAATCAAATTGATTCGACCCAAGCTTCATCTTCAACAATTGCTCTTCACCTAAAAGTGAAAATGCTGCATTCATGATAGAACAGAGACCATGGCCGCATGGGCTCCATGGCAAAGTTTAGGATTTTAGATTCACATTTGTTTGGGAGTGGAGATCGGGATTAAACATTTTTTTAGGGGACATTTTTTCTTTCCGTATTTGGCTTGTGATTCCTATTCTGCCATTTGTTTAACTTTTGCCAAAATAGTTAACTAAACGAATACACGAAATAATACTAAATGACTAAACTAAGATTCACGCCACCTAACACACAAAGAATTCAAACAAGGTCCATGTGTCCCACTCATTATTTGCCACCTATACAATTTATTATTCCTTATGAAAAGCTAATGGCATGCTAGAATGCACCTTAGTATTATTTGGTGTATTCGTTTAGTTCAGCTTATTTTGACAAAAGTTAAAAAATGGCATAATAGGAATCACAAGCCAAATACGCAAAGAAAAAATGTCCCATGAAAAAAATGTTTAATCCCTATCTCCACTCCCAAACAAATGTGAATCTAAAATCCTAAACTTCGCCATGGAGCCGATGCAGCCATGGTCTTCGTTCTATCATGAATGCACCATTTTCACTTTTGGGTGAAGAGCGATTGTTGAAGACGAAGCTTGGGTCGAATCAATTTGATTGCAATTTTGAATGCGGCATATTCTTGTATGGGAGCAGAGATACACCTCCCTTGTCCCCCTTCGACGATCTTGAGGTTGTTTTGCTATGGAAACTCTTCGCTGTGGAGATTTGGCATGGGACTGTGCATTTGGAAGCAAGGAACGGTTGGGTGTCTGTTTAAGAGCAGATTTTGAAGAAGGAAATGACAAAATAGGGCATCCTACTTTAAAGAAAATGGACCATGATTAATAGGGATTAAATGTTGGGTTTTGCTAATGATCATCCACCAAGAATTTCCACACTTTACTCAACCACTCTACCTGTCAAGTTCTACTCAAGCCACGTCACTAAGGAACCATTCCTTGAACTTTTCCTATTGCATAGTAGAACGCACCTCCTAATAATTGGTCTTTCACTTTGCATCACCCTCGGTCTAATGCAATGCCAACAGGTCTGAAGTCTCTACCAGCAACTCATAGCCATGAGAAAGGATAGGTGGCAAGGCATGCGAAATTGTCCCAAGTGGTTTAACAGGATGAAAGACGAGGTGAACTCGACAGGGTGTCAGCTTCAACCTATATGCAACTTCCACTATCTTTTCTAACACCTTATGGTCCCATAGAAACAAGGTTCCAGTTTCTCATTGTGCCAGCGTGCCAGTGACTACAAACGATAGGGATGAATGCGCAAATATGCCTAATCCCTTGCATTAAACACCATGAGCTGCCCAGCTTATGGGCAGCTTGCGTCATTCTCTATTGTCTCAGCTACAAATTCTATTGTAACTTATGGAGTCCCTTTCTTCGTAGCCCTCCTTACTTCGTCCACTTTAGAAGGGTTTTTCCTCAAAAAAGAACCGAAGGTCTCCCCTATACAAAGCATAAAAGGGAGTCATTTGTGTAGAGGAGTTGTCCTGGTATCAAACCAATATTTAGCCCACGAGAACCACTTAGGTCATTATGTAGTTTTCTCACTTACAAAACACCAAAGATAAGCTTTGAGGCACTGATTGACTACCTAGGTTTGGCCATTCGTTTGTGGGTGGTAAGTGGTGCTATACTTCAATTTGGTGCCTGCAAACTTAAAAAGTTCTCTCCAGGTGACTTAAGAACAACCGATCTCTAGAAAGGATGGATGACGAAAATCATGACAACGCACCACTTCATCAATGAAATGGGTAGCTTTTCTTCGTTGTGAAGGGGTGACCAAGGGTATGGAAAGGGGTGAACTTACTCAAGCGATCAATGATAGTATTTGGTTAAACCCAAACCCGCCCTTAAGTGCCTTAAGTCTGCAAGGGGAAGCCATTGTGTTCCAGCCTCTATTTTCTTAGGATATGCAGCAACCCCTTCACCTAATACTATATAACCCAAATACTCCACTTGATACATCTAAAAGTTGCATTTCTTACTATTCATGACAAATTGATTGTCAAACAGCGGCAACAGAATGGCTCTTAAATGTTGCTGGGTGGGTAGGTTTATGCTATACACCAAAGGAAAATGTTACTTTAACACCTAAATGGGTGCAAACACCCATCACATTGTTAGAGAAGTGATGGAGAGAGAAGAAGTTGAGAAAAACTAAGTAATGGGCCTTGTGTATTTTGTGAGTAGGGTGTTTAGGCGTTTGAGATGAGTGGGCGTTGAAATAACATTATTGAATACTAAAATATTGTCAAAGACGACTAAAGCAAATATTCCAAGTACAAGTCTAAGAACTTCATTCATTAGGGCTTGGTAGTTGAATGGGCATTAGTGAGGCCAAGTGCATCATTAAAAGCTTATAATGGGCCTCATGCATTCTACACACTCTTCTTAGCGTCTTGCTCCCACATACATATTTGATGATATATGGATTTGAGATCCAACTTGGAAAAGTCTGTTGACCCAACCACCTTATCCAATAATTCATCAACAATCAATATTGGAAATTATTCAAAATAGTTATTTTATTTGGGCTCTAATCCTCAGAGAAATGCCAACTCTTGTCCTATTTTTACAAGAATAATAGGACAAGCATAGGGGTTTATGCTAGGCCTGATAATTCTTGATTTTAACATATCATTAACTAGTTTTTAAATATCTGATTTATGGTAATAAGGGTAATGGTAAACCATAGATGTGGAATAGAACACCCTTCTTTGAGTGTAAAGGAGTGGTCATGCATGCGGGCAAGCAGGTCCCTGAGGGGATTGGAAAACCCCACAAAATCATGAAGGACTTGTTGGATTTCCATTGGCATTAAACCATCCACCCTGCCCTTATTTGTTGCTATATGATAGAAATGCACAAGAAACCCTTTCCCTTCTTCGTGCATCACCTTTCTAAATGGCTTTGAAAGACAATCCCCCTTTATAAAGCTTCAGTCACCTTTTGCCCTTGGAGTCTAACCATCTTGCTTGATTTTTAGGCTATGATTGGGAGAATGAAAATAGAGTGAGTGGCAAGAAATGAGAAGACTAAACTTAAATGACCATTGTTTGGAAGCAATTTTAGAGAGGAGTGACATGACTAGTAAGGGATATGTCTCTCTTCGTTACCACTTAAAACTAAGGTTTTTTTACCACCCCAATGAGAATGAGTGTAATTTCCAAACAAGTGTATGGCATAATCTCTTCCACTCTACTCCTCACCTTTCTTTTCTATTCCATTATTAGCTGCTCCTTCTCATCATCTACAAAACTCTCAAACATACCCTTAGATAATGCTCCCTGAAATTGGCTCAAATTTCACCAAAGGAGGCTAGCTATTCCCAACCTAGCACCACTTCAACTTCATTCAAAGGAAAAATAATTATAATTTCTGGCATACCTAAAGTGCATGGATCTCGATTCAAGCATCCTCACAAGCCTTTTTGCTCTAAACTTTCTGCCATTGCCAACCTTTACTCAAAAACTTGCATTTTCAATGGGGAGCTATAGTGTCTGGACTAATTTTGGGGAAATGAAGCTATGGGAGGCTCCACTAAGACAAAGAACCAAGCTCTATCAATATGTATTGAAAAATTACAAGATAGAGAGGAAATTCTTAAGTCCTCTCTGTTAGCTCTAGAACCCTTAGAAAGCTTCAAGTGCTTAATGTTTTGGGTAATAACAATACGAATTTCATGAAAATATTTTGAAGAATGACTAATCCGTTACTTGAGTTTCTTGAAGCACCAATCAGGACTATTCACATTAGCATAATTGTTCTTAAAATGAGAATATTTTTACAATGATATATCCAGACATGATTAATCTCATTTAAAGAGATTTAGAACTCAAAGAAAGTGAAAATAAATCACGAAATGAACGTGTCTATGCTCAATGTGTGAAAGAAAATTCTTAAGAACAAGAAACCAAGGTTCAATCTTAGAAGGTAAGCCACAACTTCAGAAAGTAAGATTCAAGTGAAGATTTCAATCCAGCTTTAAAGAAAAGTGTGGTTATCATATATTCAATCATCATGATCGTGATAATTTCCTTACAACAAGCTCTGATTGAAGAATGGAAGATCAAAAGGATTGTCTAGAAATTGAGACAGCACTTCAGAAAGCATGTTTACTATAAACGGTGCACTTTACAAAAATAGGAGGGAAAATTTGAAATTCAAATTTAAAAGTCAAACTTAGTTAAAGACTAATAGTGATATCTCTTTTCAACTTGGTTAACTACCCAGCTTCTATAAGGAAAAGGTCAGAACCTCGTAGAAAGAAAAAGTAGTTTCTGAAGGTGGACTCAAAAACCTCTATTAGACAATGGCTTCTACAATTGCAAAAAGTAACTCTGACATGTAGAGCTCTCTTCTACACTTCGTTTTCAAGACACAAAAAGAAGATCAACATGTATCACTAGGAAAACTAATCAAGGGCAATGGTCATAAATGAAGATCAAGTATAAAAGATGTTGTGCTTATGACAAAAAAGACTTTTGCTCAAGATACTATGCTGAAATGTTAAAGAAATTTCATGTCATCTTCTTAAAACTATTATAACTTGTAATCAATTTCAATTTGTACAAAATTTTCTTTCTACATTCTTAGTAGATCATACGTTCTTCCTAGGAAGAATAGATAGAAAAAAATCATTCAAGTTTTAAGCTTTATACCGTTTTATATCTTGAGAAAACTTGAGTGTTAAGTAGTTTGAGTGATCTAACCCAAACACAACCTTTGTAATACGATCTGGTAGTGATCGTTGTGAGATAGTTTGAAGAGGCTAGTCAAAGACTACTTAAAGGTGAAGGTAGAGTGAGCTCCTGGTCACGCTGAGTTAGTTTGAAGAGGCTAGTTAAAGACTAATTATAAGTGACAATAGAGTGAGCTCCTGATCACGCGGAGTACTTGAGAAGACTATAGAAAGACTATCTAACTTTCTAAGGATTGAGAAAGGGTTTTTAGTGGAACTCAACAATTATTGAAACTGGATATAGGCAGGTTGGAGAACAGGATAAAAACTCTTGTGCAGTATTTCTCTCCTTGAATCTCCTTATATTTTGTTTTATGCTTATTGTATTTATTTATCTGAAAAGCTTATTTAATCTTGCATTTATAACATCTAGTTTAAAAAGTTACTTTCTGACACTTACTGACACTATTTCCGCTGCACTTTAAGTTCATATTTGATAGTTTCTATTTAAGCTTTTTCAATCTAAAAGGGAAAGAAAAGTTAAAGCACGATTTAACCACTCTTCTCATGCACTTTTCAACCTACACCCTCAATCATGAACATTTATCCAAGAGTGCCGAGCTTTTGAGTTAATTAGTTTGAGATGGGATTGAGAGCTTCTATGAGTAACAATCTTCATAACTTACCACCAAGTATTTGATTTTTGGTGCTCTAATAGAAATTTAATTTTGACATGAGGTAAAAATGAACTCACGACGTGTGAAAAATATAAAATCAATCATGAAAATATAATTAATAGCTTAAGCTTGCATCAGTTGCTAGTTGACATGGTAATATCTTAAACTTTTAGCAGAGATAAATATTGAAATGTTTTCATTCGATCACGGTGCTTGGTGTTATGACTTTGATTCCTTTCCCTTCTCAGTCCCCGTTTCAACAAATCTATAACACCTCTATGTAGCCAAAGGAAACTCTCACTCAAAAAAAGTAGCACAGCCAGCACTTTGACACTAAATTCAAAATGATAAGTTCTTGTCTTTGCAACAGGCCTAACTTTGCATTCACAAGCTGCGCTATGAATTGATGAGAATTGACAAGAATGCTCATGTGATACCCTATTTGTGCTGGTTGTTTCATCCCCAACAGAAAAGCATCCAAGAAAGAGAGGAAATAAATAATGAAAAGGGATGATAGGATAAGACACGATCGATAAACCTGGATAAAATTTTAATCCTATACAGTGTTTGACAATACACCCTCTAGATGAAAAAAAGTATCTTTATGACAAGAATACCCTTTGCTTAAAACCTAATGTTCTCGTAAAAAAAATTAAAATTAAAAATACGCATTACGAATGAATCACCGTTAACAACAAAGGGATTCCACTTCCTTGTGCTCTCCCTTTATGCTATTCTTCATGAAGTGATACAAAGGTTGTGCGATAGAGAGATGGCTTTCTCTTGATGTGCACTGGGCAAGGCAAGACATTGAAGGAAAAGGATCTGAGCTAGGTCAGCAACTCCATTCTCAGGATGACGGGCTTTCTCGAGGCTTGATGGCAAAAATTTTTTTTAATTGATTAGCTTTTGCCATTGATGGGTCTTGTTTGTTTGGTTGGAAAACTGAAATGAATGGGAGAGAAAAATTGTTTGTCTTTCATTTATGGCTTAGATTTTATAATTTCCCCCTTCTTATTATTTTTATTTTTGGGATTTTTTTGGAGTTTCATTATTGATTGATGTAGAAAGGAACTACAGAGAATTCCAAACTAATGTCGATGATTAGAAATGAAAAGTAGACAAATTTTCTGGAGATACAGCATAGATGTTATCGCTACAATGCACTGCAAATGAAAAAGAAAACAATGGCATGGAAGAGATAAGGGTTTTGGAAGTGAAAAGACAACAATAGTAGAGGAGAGATGGAAGAGTGGCGCATGGGGGTTGGGCAGGGTAGCTCAAAATTTTATCAGGTCTAATTTCACCTTCATAGACTTGATTAAGTTATACATTAAAATGGTGTATAAGAGAGCTGTCATATAAGTTAATACATAGAGTGTACACCAAAGGATAAGATAATAATATATTATATAAGTTTATCCAGCCAAACAATGCCAACAGGCCATAAGATGGTTTCATGAAGTGCCTAACATTTTGGAATACAAGTTATACTAACAGTATTAGGGGCATTATTTTGTATATGGGTGGAGGGTGGTGATATATGTATAATATTGAAATTTACAAAATTTATACAAAATATAGTGTTTTTGAACACAAATAGCTACGTAGTGATTTACATGGAATCTGAATTAAAAAATGTGTATTTTTCAAACACAAATCACTATATAACAATTTATGTGATAAAATAATATTTTTTTTTTTTTGCATTTTAGATACACACCAATCGCTAGTGAGCAATTTTATTAAAACAATAATATCCTAAATTACTACGAAGTGATTTATAGTCAAAATCTATTAAAAAAAATGATTTTATTTGCCTATATAAACTTCGCTATATTCAGCTCTACTAAGCCAATTGTATGCAATCGCTACGTAACGATTTGTGTTCAAAAACACCATATTTTTCATAAATTTTAATATTATACATATATCATCACGTTACATCTATATACAAAATAATGCGCCACAGTACTAGCCATGAACCTAGATGGGCAAAAATGACCTAAGCACAACGAGGAGACAAAGCTCTGATCTCCATGTACACTTTGCTCATAAAGAAAAGCATAAATAGAGTGCACTATATTGGATTCAAAAGGCACCGTAATCTTAAAAAGTTAAAGGGTAAATAGCAGAAACCACCTTCAGGTTTGGTTAAATTATATTTCACCCATTCTTCCTCAGAAACTACTCTCCATCATATTAAATTTAAATAACTAATAAAAATTATTACTTTAATAGAATTTTCTATTTTTACATAGTATATGATGAAAAGATCAAGTTAAAAAAATTCAAAATTGAAAAAATAGATTATTATATACTTTTAAATTTTTATATTTCATCAAATTTTTAAATAATTATTAAAATTAAAGTAAATAATAAATTACATCAATATAAATTATAATTTTAAAAAACATTAATAACAATACATAATAACTATAAATATAAATAATAAATCTTAAAATAATAATATTTACTTTAAATTTATAAATAATTAATTAACGTTTTTTTATTTTATTATAATTTTACTTTTTTGCTAAATATTTACTTAAGATTAAAATTATTTGTAATAGTAAGAGGATAATTATATATCATATAATGTAACATCTCATGCAATGTCACGTCAAATACTATAATATTAAAATTTTAATAGGCCTAATACTATTAGACCTTTTACTATCAAATCCTATCAGACCTTATCATATCAACTTTACCAAATATATGGATATGTTTATGAGTTTGAATTTTAAAGGAAAATTAAAGATTTAAGAGTGTAAAATTTTATTATTTTTACTTATTATCATAATTAATAATAATTATTAATAATAATTATCAATTAGTATTAATATTCAGATTATTATAATTATTAATAGAATAAGTCGGTGGATTGAAATTTAACGAAATCTACAAGGATGGTTTGTGTTGTTTACTCCAAGTTAAAATATTGGAAGCATTCCGGTCTAGACATTCTCTCTATCATTATTCAACCGATTTTTATAGCCATTTGAATAAAACTGCTTGAATTATCAGTTTTCTATAGCATTATTGATGATAAAGTGACATCGGGCATGAATGATAAAAAAGTGTAGCAGTAAGGAATTTCACAACCAAGCATGAACCTAGAGATGGTGGCTCCAAGAAAAGTGATCAAGAAAAAGGAAGACGAAAATAAGAATGCGGGAAAGAAACAGTCAATTTAAGTTCAAAAGGAAATGCACATATGTAGTCCCTCAAAGTGTCAATCAACTTATATAGGCAAATTTGATTTAGAATTCGTAGTTGTGGGTAGTGATTTGTAATCAGAAAATTCATATTGTTTCCACCAAACCAGCACTCTATCATTAGGCAAGAGTTCCATGACTTGGGTGTTTTAGGGGGAAAGGATAAAAGGTGCTCAGTGTTCAAATACAGGCAATTGAATGATGAGTAGAGTGATCGACTTCCGAGCACTCAAGTGCCCTTTTACCTATACTGAAATTTCTTGGATATAGACATTTGATCTAACAACTGTGATTGATGACTTACTGTCAGATTCTACTCTTTGACAGGCTTGGAGATAGTTCATGAAACAATATACTTGAGAGTTGTGAATTGTGATGAATATGGAAAGAGTATACAAGAGCAATGAATTGCCTCTTCAGCTGTTTCCCTCTAACAAATCAAAGGAGTAGATCTATAACAGAAAGTACCGTACCAGCTTATCTAACCATGACTTCTTGGATCGACAACTTGGTGTACCTTCCTAGCCTCGGCACTCGAATATTGTCCCACAACTTGGGCATGAGGCACTGATGTTTCTCCACGAGCAAGAGCATCCACATTTTCAAGTAGGAACTGCCTTGGAAGCCTGCCTACCACATTCCCCTCCTCATTCCCTTCTTTATCAAGGAACGCAAAGTGCGGAATACCTTCAACGCCAAACTCATCAAGCTCTTGCTCCCACTTTGTATTATCCACATTCAACATAACAAAATTCACTCGGTCCCTGTTTTGGGAAATCAGTGATGCCGAGATTCTAAAGTCAGTACACGTGAAAAGTCACAAGACCGATAATTTAAGAAATTATGCAAATATAGCAATTACAACAGTTTCTATTTTCCTAATGGTATATTTGTGAGTTTAGATTTTGGAGTGGAAGAAAGGGAAAAGAAGGAGGAGTACAAGTCCTTCCTTTCCCTCTCTTCCCCACCAAAATCCAAATTCACAAACATACCCTAAAGAACTACCACAACAATAAAGTCTTAAACAGCAATAGAGGTCATCACTTGTACTGCTGCTCTACTTTGTAGACAACAGGAGCTAATTCGCGACATACTTCACACCAATCTGCATAAAACTCAACAACAGTGGGCTTCCCATTGGACAGAGCCTGTAATACACAACATAATACAAATACTATGAGCAAATATGGAGCATATATGACAATGATGTAACAACACTGAAAGCCATGAATTTTTAAGAAGTTGCCAATCCGTCTTCTTGTCTTCTTGAAAGATTAGGTTAACATCAATTCAGTCCTTCAGAGCATCTCCAATGGGATGGAAAATTGCAAATTTGGATAGGTTCCACAAAATGGGACTACCCAATTTTTCGGGTTTCATTGAAGTGCTTCATGGAATGGGAACAATTGCCACTAAATTGGGAACATAACCAGTTTTCTCTTGTGCAAAGTGGAAACATATGATGACACTTGTATCTTGGCAATAAAAGCACAAAGAAGTTAGGCCAAAGTTAGGATTAAAGTTGATCCCTTCCATTGAAGAAGAAGAATCCCAATTTTAGAAAGTCACAATTTTTATAATACACTAATTATGTAATGCTACTATGGCACAAAGCACGGTTGACATTGGATCCAAAATTGGACTAACATTGGAGATACTCTAGTGACTTCATTCAACTTTCCCCAATCACGGAGAGTGATACTGAAATAATCCTTTTGTACGCAAAACATAGGATTAAGGGACTAAATTGAGGTCATTTCCAAATAATGCAGAACAAATTTCATGTAAACTTCTATAATTAAGAGACTGAACCGATTGTTGTCTCTATGATTGAGAAATTAAATTCATGTCAATTTGTTTGAAGACTAAATTGATATCACTCCCCTTGTTCTGTCAAGAACTAAAATGATGGCAATTAAATGTTTGCTGGAATTAGAGGGCAAGAGTCTCTAATGGAAAAGAAACCTCTTCATAAGGCAACGCAAGGGCGGAGAGATCCTTCAAGGAAACACCAAAATCCAACCTTGAAGATAAGAAAAGACCCAAAGCTGCTAAGGTAGAAACAATTGCAATCTTCCTGTTGATATCTTTGCTCGGTAATTCAGGAAGACCAGCAGGAGGAGCATCTTTTGGGGCACTCGTTCCCTTGCTATTGCTAGGCTCAACCACCAACCTTTCCTAACACCAAGGTCAAACGTGTTTATTACTTTCTAGCAATAAACAAAAAGATATTCCGCTGATAACAATAATTTATTGCAATAATAGTAAATAAACGAATAAGCAAATAAGTAAAATAATAAGAATGAAATACCGTTGTAGAGGTGTCGTCGAGGTTTGGATTTGTCTGGCAAGCTAAGGTCTTAAGTTTCTGGGTCCTGCTGTGACGCTGCGGAGGATTTGCAATGATTCGAGGAGGTTGAGGGATTTGAATGCATGGTCGGAAACTGTGGAGGATGATGGGGTTGGAATACAGGCGAGCCATCGAGGGAGGAGAAGGCAAAACACAAACCGGAAAAAAAAAATCCTCTGGTTGCTTTGACAGATTAGAAGATTGTACGGCAACGTTTTTGTAGCAAGCAAGCACTGAAGCGCAAAGTAGGGGCAACTAGCAAGCAACTGCCGGCTGGTAGCTTGTAAGAAAGGGGGCATTTGATTGCAACCGCTTATCGAGTCCGAGACTCTGTTTCCCCTTTCGTTAAAAAATAGAAGAACCACGCACATACCCCGTTAGAAAGATATTTTACAGCATAACTTTAACATTTCATACTGGGGAAATTACAGTAGACATAATTTTTAATCTTAAAAAAATTTAAAAAAATAAAATGACTTTTATACCCACAACAATTATCCCTGTTTCTATCTGACTGCCATTCCCAGCACCATCCGATCTCGTCCATCAACAACACATACAACAGACACCAAATTCATGAGAAAAAACCAGAAAAAAAAAAATTGGATAAGGAGACTCCAGCCACCATCTCTGCCACCGAGACCAGACAAAAACTGCATGAAACATAGAAAGACTTTACAATCAGATAGGACACCGCTACAACTGCAGTTTGTAATTGGGGGAAATTTTTTTTTTATAAAAAAAGGTAATTTTTTGGGAAATTTGAAATTGGGGGAAATTTTGAAACTAAGGAATGAAGCCCGGGTTTACTTACTTGTCGGAGATGAGTTGAGGGAGTCCTTGGGAGAGGAAAGGGGTAGAGTGGGTGACGAGGATGAAGTTGTGGGGGTGGAGGATGGCGCAATGGCGGCCAGGGAACGGAAGGGGCGGCAGCGGTGGTTGTGAAGCGGCAGTGGTGAGGGCAGGAGCGCTGTGAGCTGCTGGTGGTGGTGGTGGTGATGAAGGGCTTGTTGCTGGATGTTCGTAAGGAGGACATCAAGTGAGTTGGTTGAAGCGTTAGGATGGATTGGAGTTTTGAAATTTACGGATATCCTTACGGGTTAAGCTTATATGTAGGTTGGGACAATACCCAAATTAAATAACTCCTTAAGAAATATATATATATATATATATATATATATATATATATATATATATATATATATATAATAATTTATGGAAAATTATAAGATTTTAAAGTTCAATTAATATATTTTATATAAATTAATATTATTTTTACATTGATATGGTTTATTTTAAAATTTACATTGTAAAATATTCCTAAAATTTTATTTCTTACTTGTAAAATTTTATAATTTTACTATGTACAATATCTAAATTTTTGTATATTGTTTGAATGTCATCACAAATACATAACAGGTCATTATTGGGTAAGGTTAAGGTTTCAAAATTAACTTGATCTAAAGATAAGGCTTTGAATTTTGTCAACTCATCCCAACCCGTCTGTACACTCCTACTTGTTGGGCCTTGTTTGCCTTGAATTTGTTTTATTAAAATTCATTTAAAAAAAATTGTGCATTGTCATGATAAGCAAGTTGGGTTTAAGTTATATATATATATATATAGTTGGCTCTTGGAGTGGTGTTAGGATATATGTGTACAACAACAAAAAGGAAAATTGAGTATGTGACATTTTGGTAAGAGAGTGTGTTTTGTTTGAATGAGTTATGTAACACCCTCCTAACTACTCTGTTATTCTCGAGCATTAGCATTGTAAATTAGGAGAGTATTACTCCCTATTATACTATAGGCTAGTCGAGAGATATGAATAAATAAAATACAATAAAATAAAAACATAAGTTAAAGCAACCACCAAAGTTCCACTATATACATATATTTTGTACACAGCTATCTTTACATGCCCAACCAGGAGATAAGTTAGTACACCTATAATACCACATAGGGACTTTTATCCAAAAGCCTATCGGTAACATAAAGCCTAGCCTACTCATATTAAGATCAGCAAAAATTGTATACACATAAAAATGGATCTTATAACTTCAAATGGAAATCAGTTTGTCCCTGGCACGGCCTATCACTACACTACAACTACATACAAGTCAAAAGTCCCTATAGATCTAGCATCCTCCTAGGCAAAACCGTTGGCCATCGGGATGATGGCCTCACATCCACGAGGCGTCGGACCCTCAAATGGTCGAATTGAGGAGGAGGATGAAGAAGGTCCATCTCAGAAGGGCATAGGTGGTGCAGGAGGTATGAACACAAGCTAGATGTGCCATGTGAAGGGTACACCATCAAAAGGAAACCTAGGTGAACTCTTGGAAACGAGCTACTAAAAGAACGGGTGAAGAAAATATATGCTCGGATTTGGGAATACGCTACCACATACAGTGAATCCAACTCTCGTCATAATGCCACCTCTACTGAGTGAATCAAGAAAGAAGATCAGAGTCGGCATTTGTGGGATCTGAGCACAATACAACGTACATGCACATAAGATGAGAATATTATAAAATTCTCAGGGGGTAATCCTTAACATAGACAGGCCTAATTAATGAGGTTATTCATGTGAGTGATATTATATTATGTCCTATGCAAAAATGCTGATAGAATTAGCAATAATAATCATACATATTAGCTTATAAATAACCAACTCAATTTCATACCGTTACCTCTCTTTCTTTCGTATAGGGAAGGCTTGATTTCATCAAGCAACATCTTAATGGATAATTTTATAAAGGACAATAGACTGCTAGGACATGAGCTCATTCCTATTATGATAATATCGACTTCATTTTTTTCCATTTTCGAATTACACAGGTTCTATTCCTAGTCATACGTCTATCGACTCATACAATTATTAGGAAGTCCTCACTTTTGCCTTCCCTCTTTAACTCATATAAGCATTGTTTTTTTCCCCCATATGTTAAAACATGCCTAGTTAGAAGTTATAGATTCTTTTTTGTCATGCCAGTTCTAGGTATTTTCTCTTTTTACAAGGCATAGCATACATCACTCTAGGCATTCAATCACATTAGGGTCTCATTTATATCTCATAAACAACTCTTTAAAGTAACTAACATGCATGAATATACCTGGACTAAGTGTCATTTTATCATCATTTTAGTGCAATTCTACCATTTCAACACTTGGGCTGATTCACTATGCTAGTAGTAGCATTTTATTTCTATATCAAATGGCCAATTCATATGCCACAAAAATTCTCCATGACACTTCAACATGTCTAGAATAACCTGTAAAAATTTCAGGACAAATAGAGTTCTCTAGCTACTTCAGTAAATTGCACAAATTTAGTGGTTAGGGACCACAAATTCACAGACCAATCCGATTCTAATTTTTAACCCTAGCAAATGATTGAATTAGTGCACAATAAAATTCACAGTGATACCTCAATATGTTAATAACTTCAGGTAAAAATTTCAAGGATTCAATTAATCATTTGCTATGATAATAAATCGGACAAATTTACTGCTCAGTTTCAACAACCTAGGCAGCATCAATCACAATTTGGTTCTTGATTTTTTTCAGGTAGTAAACTTTAAATTTAACACCCAAGAAAATTTATACAATTAGTTAAGATGTCAATTACAACATATATTTTTTGTAGGTCATGTAATCACCCACAAATATATCAAAAAATTTGTGTATAATTTCTGCTTGCAGGACTGAACTCCAAGGTAGTCAGAATTTCCTTTAGTGAAAACTCCTTTTTAACACCATCCAAACCCACCACCAACATTTACATATCAATAACAATATATCATCAACCAAATACCATCAAAATTTCGAAATAAAACCAGGCAGAACAGGTTAGCAAAATTTTCAAGAGAACTATAGAAAACCCTACACTTGAAGGCTAGTCTATCTTTGTCTCTAGCTTACTTCAAGATGAGAGTCCTCCACTCTAAGACTCCCAAAACACCTTCAAACCCTCCTCTAACCGTGATGGATGAGGTGAATATGATGAGGTTTGGAAATTCTAATAAGTTGTATTGGTAGAGATTGAAGTATAGATCAATTTTAGTGAATGAAGGTTTAGGTTTTGATGGCTCTAAGCTAGGGTTTATGGAATTTGAAAGCCAACTCAAGCTCTTGGCTATGGAGGAACCAGCTGCTACTTCTCTCTCCTGAATGGCAGAATGGTTTGGCTTCTTGGAAAAGCTTTGGGTTGTGTTTATCTTATAAGCAATGATGTCATAATGTTATGTAATAGTCTAGAATAGTTTATAATCTTTAAAGATAAAAAGGATGGCTATGATTCAAATTTTAAATTTTAAAATTGAATCTTAGCCATTCATGTAATGTAAAAAGATAAGGTTAATCATTTTGTAAAGGTTAAATTAGCTTTCGTGTTAGAAGTCGTACATGAAATTTCACGGTGAAATACCATACTTAGGTAATTCGATATTACCCAAAAGTAATTCTAAGTATGAAATTTTCATTTCTAAGTATTTCTAACCTCACTCCCATATATCTTGGATGTTATAGTTTTTATTAGGTGAAAAATTTATTTTGTGAGATTGGCTATTGGGGTTTTGGGTTTGTAAGAGATTGTTAGATTGGTGATTGTATTTTTCACAAAAAATTAATGGATTGATATGTTGAGTTGTGGATGTAAATATTGTTGGCCTAAACACGTTAAATTTTGTGCTCCTTTTTGCTCTATTTATTTGTTTGGCTTACGTGGATATAGGATTTTTCCTAACAATTGGTATCAGAGCTTCTAGCTTCTGATTTTTTTATGGCAAGGATGAAACTGGTTCAATGAGAAAATTTGAGCTAGAGCCTTTTGATGGAAAAAATAATTTAGTCCGTGGCATAATACTAAAGATATTTTTGTGCAGCAAGAATTGGCTAAATTTTTTAATGGAAATGAGAAAAAGCCTGAAAAGATGTCATATGACGAATGAGAAGAGATAGAGATGAAAGTGAGTATAATTCGCTTGTGTCTAGCACCTGAGGTAAAGTACAATGTTTTGAATGAAACTTCTGCTATTGATTTGTGGAAGAAGTTAGAAAATATGTATATATAAAAGTCTCTCACAAATAGTTTATTTTTAAAGAAAGAATTATATCAATTGAAGATGGATGTTGGTGCTGATATTAGAGATCTTGTGAATCATTTTACAAAATTGATTACATAGTTATCTGGTATTGGTGTGAAATTGATGATGAAGATAAGGTAATGTTATTATTATCATCTCTTCCAAATAATTATGATAGTTTAATCACTACATATCTAGTTGGAAAAAATACTTTGAAAGTTGATGATATGATTGTTGTATTATTGAAGAATGAAAAATTGAAAGGATCACATGGTCAATTAGACGAACTGTCTTTGTTACTAGAACTAGCCGTGGTAGAAGCATGTCTCGTGACGGAAATTTTAGCATAGATAAATGAAGACCTTCGATTTCAAGACCGAACTATAAAGACAAACAATGTTATTTTTGTCATGAGATGGGTCATACTAAACTTTATTGCAGGAAATTGAAAGCGATATAGAAGAATTTGAAAGGAGTAAAGAAAAAGGAAAAGAGAAGCTTGAAGATGTTATTGCAACTAAGGAAGAATACTCAAATTATGAAAATGAAGTATTAATGGTTGAAGAAGAGAAAAATGTTAATAGTGATTGCTAGCTTTTAGATTCTGGTTATTCTAATCATGTTTGTTGGACAAAGGAATAGTTTGACATTTATGATTGCTTTGACATTGTTGGAAAGTGCACTGTTAAAATTAAAATGTATAATAGTTGTGTGCGGACACTTGGTGATGTAAGGTACGTACTAGACTTGGAAGAAATTTGATTTCTTTGGAGACTTGATGCATTGGGCTATGGATATTTTGCAAGAGCTGGAGTAATGCAAGTTAGTCGAGGTTCTTTGAAGATAATAAAGGGTAAGAAGATGGTGGTAACTTGTATAAGTTGATGGAGGTGACTGTTATGAATAAAGGCAATGACAGAGTATATAGAAATGTTAGAAAGACAGAGCATATGTATTTGCCAAAGAAAAAGGTAACATTTGCTAGTACTTTGATAAAGCCTTCTGACTCTTATAGAAATGAAGTTTGTTCCAATCACAAGGTAAGGTAGAGGCTTGTTGGGTCTTGTTTGCCTTGGATTTGGTTTGTTTTATTAAAATCCTTTAAAAAAATAAAAAATTTTGTGCATTGTTGCAATTAGCAAGTTTGGTTTAAGTTATATATATATATATATATATATATATGGAGTGGTGTTAGGATATATGTACGGCGGCAAAAAGGGAAAATTGAGTGTATGACATTTTTTGTGAGAGAGTGTTTTGTTCGAGTGAGTTTTTACTAGGTGGAGAAATTATTTTGTAAGATTATGTATATTGGGGTTTTGAGTTTGTGAGAGATTGTTAGATCGATAATTGTTTTTTTCAGAAAACTAATGAATTGATTTGTTGAGTTGTGGGCGTAGGCATTGTTAGTCTAAACACGTTAAATTCTTATTCTCCTTTTTACTCTATTTATTTGTTTGACTTGTATGGATTTGGGATTTTGTCCAACATCTGCACCATTGTAAGTGTGAAGGAGTGTATGGGTTTGGAGCCTCTAATGAATTTTTGAATCAACAATTAAGAGAGTAAATCAATAATGAGTTGAAGAGGAAAAGATAAGATCGAGAGTAGAGATATGAGGAAGTGTTTGCTTGAGTTCTACTATGTGCTAAGGTGAGTAAGGGTATTTTAGGAATTTAAAATGATAACAAAAATTTAGCCTATGGAGTTTATTATTGTTGCGATGCATAGACGATTAATAGTAAAAAATATATATATTAAATATTAAATTTATTTTTTTACTATTAAAAATTATACTTTATACTATAATTTTCAGACTAAGCTTGATGATTGACTCGACCAAGGCATTGAGTCACTAGTCCTACTAGTGGGGCATTGGTTCAACCGTTAAACAAGATTTAATTAGATAATTATATAAAAACATGTTAAATATGCAATATATATATATATATATATATATATATATAATATTATTTAAACAAAACGATACAACTACATAGCTAGCCTAGTGGTTAGGCGTGACCCCTTTATGTTAGGATGGGATTCAATCCCCACATATGAAATTTTTGAATATATTCATGAATTTCCATGTGTGTGGTTCAAGCTGATTTAGGTTTGGCTAGTGACTGGTTCGACTATATAATTAGCCGAATCACATTGGGTTTGACCAGCATTGACCAAGTCATATGCATGCTCGGTCTAATTAAAGAACTGAACTCGCAGGTGGCTAGTTCACTAGAAAACTATGCTTCATATATGTTCATGGAATTAAAAAAAGTATTACATTACTTTAAATAAATATATTAATTTTAATAAAATACAATGCAAAAATAAATAATTAGAAAAAAAATTGAGTACAACAAATGTAGCATACATATTGTGAAGGAAAGAAAACAATAACTAATAATCCATTTGACAATGATAATATGTTATATTATAATAACATGACTTCATGTTCTACAAAATAACAACATATATTGCTAGGACCTATTTTCTAGAGGTGAGTCCTCGACTTATCATAGCTATGGTTGATAGATCTTTGAGCTTCCAACACAGAGGCGGGGACTTGCAAGGACTTAAACGCTAAGTCAGAAGAAGTTTTACTCAGGAGAGTGATAATTGAGATGATACTTACCTAAAGTTATTCTTATATAGAGGAGTTTGTTAGGGTTTATTCCCTTGCCTTAGGGTAACGGATTATCTCTTAGAATATCTTGGAAGGAGATATCTCCTTTGGTTGTAACTGAATTATCTTCTCAAGTCTTTTAGTTTGAAGAGGTCTACCTGCTTCATATTTGTAACCCGAGTTTTGAGTTCTCATTCATGAGCTCGGCTAGATCTTGGGCTAAGCCTTATATTCTTGTTGGGCCTATGAACTTGGGAGCCCCGAATAAGTGCTAACATCGACCTATAGGTCGCCCAAGACATTGCTTAGTCCACAACCCATAAGCTTGGTGTATTCAACATGGAATATTCCGACCTTATGTTACTCAAGTCTTATGAGCTGAGCCATTGGCCATTGTCTTACCGAGCTCTTTCATAAATTCAAACTAGGTTAACTTGAGCTTTTTGCTTGGTGTCTTCTTTGAGACGTTTTATTTACTGTGATGATTGCTTGTAGGACGTGCATGTCCAGGTAGTGCATTGTTTGACATGCACATTAATTATGGAATGACGCTTTGAATCCCAGCCCTTGGATCTTCTATTTGCTCCTAGTTGTGCCCCGTTGATTTCCTAGGTGGCTATGATTTTTTCAGTGGAGGAAAATTTCATAGACCGTTAAATTGGCTAAGATATTTCATTTCTTTCGTGGGATGCCTTCTCCCTCCCATTTTTAGTTTTGAGAAGAAACCATTTGTACTATGTGAGAGATAATGATAATTTGAGGCTAACCATTTTTCAAGCATGCCTTGCTTCGTTGCTTTCAAGCTTCGTTTTTCACCATTTCTCCTTCAATATCTTGTTCTTTTGAAGATTCTTTGGAGCTTTTCCCTTTTCTTTGTAGGTCTCTTATTCAAGCCATGATCTTATCATATTCTAGGATTGCATCTATTGGTTTCCACTTCACTTTTTCTTTAAATGCCTCAGACTTGTAGGTTGTGATGCCATTTTATTGGCTTTGGCAGGTGTTGTTGCTTTTTAATTACTTTCCTTTTGTTCGTAGTCTTTTGTCTCACGAAGGTATGTTGTCATTTTTTACGCTTTTAGTTTCTTTTACATTTTTGCTTATTCCTGATTGAAGAACCCTAGGGTAGGTGATGGTTGTTGTTGATTTTTGTTTTTCTTGATATGCTTGTGCTCTTATTTTGAGTTTTTTCTAGTTTTAAGTCTCAAGCCTTGTCGGTTTTCCTCTTGTAGATGTCTCAAGAGAGTTTGGCAAGTATTGGGGATGTAAAGGCTTCCTCAGCCAAGAGTGTCATCGATTATTATTTCTATGTTAATTTCGAGGTTAAAAATACACACTTACTTTATATTGATAAAGGTTTAGCCTCATTTTCAAAACGATCCCATCTAACCAACCTTAGGAATAAGGTTTGACGTATGGTCGAGGTCATTACATGTAGGCCCCAGGATAAAATTTGCCATATCCCAGGACCTCGGCAAGGAACTGACTTATTTATTCATGTACGATGTCCTTTTCACCACCTTTAGGTGTCAAGATTCCTTTCCCCAGTTTACCTATGTTGAACTTTGTTAATCTAGCTCCTACTCAGGTTCACCCCAATGGTTGGCCTTATATAAGAGCTTTTGAGGTGTTGATGGAGTATCTAGATATTAAGCCTTCCTTAGCCGTTTTCTTCT